>OX637345.1:8207112-8455733 GCA_951799405.1 Agapetus fuscipes
AAAAATTCAATTAAAAAATAATGTTTGCAGCGTAAATGGTAGATATTATTATAAACATCAAATAGTCATGTGTTGTTTTTATTTAAAATGTGTATATTATTTTATAAACCATAAAATACATTTCGAATTTACAAAAGTCGAGTTTCGAAGTTGTTTGCTAAACAGGCTCCTAGCTAGGTGGCCGGGCATAAATCAGTTAATATTACCAAACCATAGCCAATTTAAAGGGCTTTATAATAACATGATTTTAATACTCAATTAATATTTTCAAACTGCAGCCAATTCAAATTTTCCGCCATTATAGAAAGGGCTTTCTGCAGCCAACTTCGCACTTGTGTACTGTACTGGACCGTAATGCGAACGCTTCACGGGCGAGTAGCGCCCCGCCCACTACTAAATTACTCGTTACTTGACTAAATCAGTGGCCTTGTGCGAACTAGCCTTTAGAGGCAAGCTCCAAGTACGGCGAAGCACAGGCTAGCACAGGCTCCCAAACTTTTGCCGGATGGTGACTCCTTTTTATAAAAGCCACGTGACTCGCGGCCCCGTTAGTGAAAAACATACGGTTCACTTTTGACAATGCTAGGGAACTATAAAGGAAGCTAAAGTAATGAAAGGCAAAGTTGCTCTTTTTCACCCATTTTTTTAACAAATGCAATGCAAAAAAAGGAAGGAACCGCTTAGAAGCATTCGATTTGGAGGAAGATGACCAAGACATCATGTGTAGACAAAAGTCCTACTAAAATGCGTTGCAGGATGTAGAAGAAAGAAGAGCGCCTATAATTCACATTTTGAAGAGGAAACCCAAACTGATAGGTCACTCGATTAGACATTTAACACTTTAACTCGTATTAGCAACATCATTGAAAGAAATATCTTGGGAAAACGAACTAGAGGTCTCCCGAGAGCTTCATACTCCAAAGATATTAATTGCTTCTTCGATGACTCCTCCTATTCGCAGCTCAAGAGGATGGCAACCAAACGAGACAGATGACTAGCACAACTGGACATTGCCTTTACAAGAGGATGGCGACCAACAGACACAGATGGCTAGCACAACAAGGTACTGCCTTAACAAGAGGATGGTGACCCAAAAAAGGTTGGGAGCCTATGGCCTATAGGGAATATAGTCGTTTGTAGGAGCCTGAGGCAACGCTAAAAACCAACCGAAGACCTAAGCTAAGGGCTCGCGTGGACCTTGCCGGTCGGGAAAAAACTGGGCCACTTCACGACGCCATTTAGGGCAAGGGGACTAACTAAGGCTGTCGATAGCTTACGCATGCGGCATGAGCTGAGACGAGTATGCGGTTACTGTTGCTCTGAAGCTTTTCCGCTAACGGTGGCCAGAACTTCTGCAAGGACAGGAAGATGGCTGGACCACTTGATGATGCAATTAGGTCAAGATTATACCTATAAAAATAAACATTAGGAAGATTCGTTTAATAAATTGTCGTTTTACTTGCGTTTTCTTATAAATTTAGTGTATTGTATGTGCATTATTTTTATAGTGATCATAATATCTTCTTTTTTTTCATTTTGTTACATTTTCCTTGACTTATATATTGGTATGCGGCTGACCACCCATGCTGCAGAAAATGGTTCACTGTGCCAATGTGACCCCAGTTTCAGAGAAGGACGGCAAGAGTTGGAGGGCGTATGTCCATTTGAGATTTGGGTTTTTATGTTGTAGGTTCACATACGGCATGTACAAGCGCGAACTTATACGTGTTTGCAAGTGAGAATGCATATAACGTGAATCTCCAATGTTACATATCTTTGCAACTTAGATTAGATTAGATTTGAGATTTGGGTTTTTATTTTGTTTCTACACAACCCCAATTGGATTACATTTCTTTGGTGAGAACTGTTTTTGTGTGAAGCACACCTCGAGAGCCATCTGCAAACTTGGTCGACGCTTTAGAAAGCGCCAATTACTCTAGCAATATGGACCCTTGGTGGCAGGTCTCTAGTAAAGGCACATGAATTTTTCAAACCAGCGAAAAAATTAAAATTATATTTTTTTTAGTACTACGCTGGTAACTTGGAACTTGAACTCACCGTTCCTAGCATTAACTACTAGACTACGGATTGGATTTAAGGGATGCTTGGGTGGAGTCTGAAGTTAAGGGGTGATTTCAAAACCAACCGCAAATGTGTAAAAAATGGTCAAATGAAAATAAAAACCGCATCAAATCCCAGCCCATCCATCGAATATTCGTCCGAAAAAGGTTTCAAACCTAAATTGGGCGGTTTTTTTACAAATTGAGGTCAGGTGAGCGATTTTAACGCCCACCGTTTCCTTAAAAAAGGACGGCTAGACAAAGAAGGGAATATTCCAAATGATAAAATGGATATTTCATAATTTAATAATTGCTAGCTTTAGTAAAAATACCAGATCAAAATGTTGAAAATTATATAACAGACAAAATAATGTTTTTTACTAAACGGAGATTTCATTTAAGATCGTTTGGTTAAAAATTATTATTCCTCTTCTTCTTTTATGGAGGACCAGTTGGATCTATCCATATTAAGACCTATTTGATCTGTAAGTCAACGATAGCTCAGTCGGTAGAATGTTTGCGTTCCATGCCAGAGGCTCAATCGCCACAAGGGTGTCAGAAATAATTTCCCGTTTCGGTGCTTATTTTAAACCCAAAATAAAATACTGGCAAGATTTACTTAGCCCATGAGAACCTGCCCTCTCAAGAGCTGGAACACGCCCGCTTCATAAGAGTTAGCCTGTAAAAATAAATAGGTTCCTGACGCCACATGCGAGTCCTTCGTGGAGAACACGCTAAAGAAGTTGCAATATATTACGAGTATGTGCAGCTTAGTTGCATTATTTTTCGCCGTGTTTCGCATTTATATTCAGATACATTATATCTTTGCAACTTAGATTATAGATAGATATATTTTTATAGGTTCTTAAGTAATAAAGTTCCTTATCTAATAGGTTGGTATAATATAATATGCTGTATAGTATATGTTGTAAAAACAAGGTATTTTTTTTCAAATTCGACCACAGCAAAAACACAAGGCTCATGTAAGGTTTGGTTTATTTTTGTCAGTACACATTCCTTTTCTTATAGGTTGGTATGAGGCTGACCACCCATACCGTAAACAAATGGTTCACTTTGCTAATGTCCCCCCTGTTTCAGCTAAGGTCGCAAGAGTTGCAGGGCTTATGTTAATTTCAGATTGGGTTTTTGTGTTGTAAGTCCACATGCGGCAAGTTTTAGCGAGAACTTTCACGTGTCTGCTTGTGAGATTATATTTAATATGAATCGTCAATGTAAAATATCTCTGCAACTTAGATTATACATTAAAGATACCTACACATGCAGCATGTCTAAGTGCGAAATCATGTCTGCTAGTGGGCGTGCATTAAATATTAGCCTTAAATGTCATTATACATTTAACTTGCAACTTAGATTACCTATACTTAAACGACTTATAAATCAAGGATCATTTGGGTACAGAAAAATATTTTTGCGTTTGAAGTCTTATCTGATGAATCTATTATGGTCTGGGTGGTTCCACGACAAAATGTCCATTGACAGAATGTCCACCGGTCTGGGTCCTTCTAGTCCCTTTTCCCATATTATATCAACATGAGTTTGTTTTTAAAATTCCACATTCTGTAACTTGCATGGGGTTTGGCTAATTTAGACATAACTGTACATGCGTTCCCATTGTCCGGCATAAGCAACAATAGACCCAGAAGAAAGCTGGCTGTCGGCAGGAGAGCATACAAAGGCACAAAAGAAATGGAGAACAGGTATATCTCATGCAACGAGGAAAAAAAATACCCAAAGAAATGAGTAACTGTGTTCTGTAGATACAATGTATTTAAAATATTTATTTATGCAAATAAATAGCAAAGTACGCATCTATACAACCTGTGTGAGTGTATCTATCTATAATCTAAGTTGCAAAGATATATTACCTTTCAGGTTCATATTAAATGCATTCCCATAAGCCCGACACGTATAAATTCGAGCCGACCTTCCCTGACACAGGGGTGACATAAGCAAAAGCAAAAAGAACCATTTTTTTACAGTACATATGAGTGGTCAGCCATAATATACCAATGTATAAATCAATGTTATCCATAGACAAACCAGTATTCTGCCCAGTTTGTCTATGGATAACCGGGTCAGAAGTCTAGTTGCGAATGGGGATGTATGAAAGCTTTCACACAGTTTGTTCGGTAATCCATAGACAAACCGGGCAGAATACGTGTAGACTTTAAAGTGTGAAAAACCGCCTTGAAAAGGCGAAAAAAAAATCAAAAATATTCCCGAAGGGATCGCGTGTATCGATTCGGGACTTATTTATTTTTACGGGTAAGGGGATCGGCTTCACACCAACCACTTCAGTTGAAGTAAAGGTTTCCCAACTCCCTAGGGAGCTGGTTCTCATTTCTTGTGAAGGCTGAATACATCTTGCCGGACTTTATTTTGAGTTCGAAATAAACACCGAAACAGGAAATCATTTCTGACACTCTCTATGGGGAGCGAATCTTTGCTCTCGGCATGGAATGTAAGCATTCTACCATTTCTACCAACAGAACCATCGTCTGTACTTTTTACGAGCTTGGTCGTTGTTAAAATGCGCCAATCGATGGACCTTTTGTGACCGGTCTTTGGTAAAGTCAAAGAATTTTCATATTTGAATATATAAATGGTATTTTTTTATGCTCCGCCGGAATTCGAATCCGCGACCTTCCATTTACGAGTCCAAAGCGTTAGCACAAGATTAGTTAGCATTAGATCTCCGGCCCTAATAAAAAAAATAACCATTGAACTACAACCTATCAAAAAAAATTGTTATTAAAATTTCAAAACTCTCGTGGGATCGAACTCTAAGTTTTCGTAATTTCTAGAATTATCCCGAAAATATTAGTTGTCTTACAGGCCAGAGGTCAGGGCACGATCTCCATAAGGAGCCCAAACAGTTAACAGTGCGCCGGCCAACCATTCTCAACCTTTCAATAATTTAAAAAGTAAAAAAAATGCAGTCACGATTAAAAGATAACACATAGTCTAATTTCTTTTTGGTGTTGTTTTCTTTTTTTGTGGATTACACCTCAAACGTTTAGTTGTCGCTATAGAAAGCGCCAATTCTCCACAAAGACGACTGTAAATTATAATTTAGCTTATTAGACCTATGGCAACCGATCTTCACCCAAATGAAGTGGTTGGCATAAAGCCGTCGTCCTTACGTGTGAAAAAAATAAATTTTGTTACTAAAATGTACGGAAGCATTCCATTTCTTCGGTCGAAAGTCGGAAGACTTGCATGGGATTACTCGGGCTATGTTTGCCATGTTACATGTACCTTGAAGGATCTGAAGAAACCTTCCCTAGCTAGCTTCAAAAGATTTTCGCCCGAATTAGCTGGAACTCCAGGAATCTCAAGGTCCATTGCTTTTGCGTGTTGGCTTGCTTTCCAAGTTGGCGTCCATTGCTATTTGGCATTTATTATCAAATTCTTCGATTTTTGTAGAAAATGCATCACTTTTTTCTTGTATTCATTATTTTCAACCTCTTTAATATACAGGTATCATTTTTGTTCAGGTGTCTTCGCTGCCCATAGTTTGAAAAGCGTTGCACTGGGGTCATCACGAGTTTTGGATTCATTTAGAGTTGATGAATGGCGGGCGCGGAATCGTGCGTTTCTAGTTGTGAGAAGCGGCATGCACGAGAAGTGTCCAGAAGGTGAGGGTGCGTGAGCGGGGAAACGTGTATCCCAACATATTAAAGCGTTCACCAAAAGCCGTATGGAAACAGCAACAGCGCCTCGCAGTGGAGAAGAGTGAGATTTTTAGAAGGGATTCTAAAATATGTTCATGGTAGGAAACGTGCCGTAATAAAATCAAGAAGACTTCAGTGGGCCGGACATGTAGCACGTGCAGAGAACTCCAAGATAATCAAAAATATCTTGGATGGCGCCTCCTGCGGTGTCAGATCAATCGGACGTCCCAGGATATGGTGTAAAGACAATTTCAAGACCGACGCCGAAGTCCTTGGAGTAAGGTACCTACCTTGGAGCAAAGCGGCACAAGACAGAGAGCCCTGGAGGATTGTGGTGTAGGAGTTCCTAAGTCTTCAAGGCTCATGAGCCAGAGAGAACCAGCACTGTTAGTTTTATTCTTGTATAAATTGGCAATGTTTTACTCCATTAAGAAATGGCAGACCGCGACGTTTTTCGACATTTTAGGTCGCTTTACGTCTATAATTTAATCTCAAAGGAAGGTCTTTTCCACTCTATAATCGAAAGGACGATAGCCATGAACACACTGAGAGTTTCTGCAGGATATATTGACAGATATGTGCAGGTCCTCCTACGAGGAGCTCAAAACGATTGCCTTGGATAGGGAGGAATAGCGGAGAAGACGGTTGAACATTGCTGCAAACCAATCCTAGGATTGAAACAGAAAAATAAGGCCCGATCTATGCTGAAGAGATATTATTAACATTCTAGGTTTACTTTCCATACACAAGAAATGCAATACTTTTTATGGATTGACTCCACCTCTGCCTAAAATATCCACGGTTTTCCCTCATTGTAAGTAAGGTAGTGTGGTATAATTATATAGAGGAAGGATCGAGCGTACCGAGTGCCTTATGTTTATCACGATTTAGGAAACTAACATGATCACCAAACCCGTCATTAATGTGGAACCTGTTCACGTGGGGATAGAGATATGCAATCTCTTCAACAATACCAAAAATTATGATACATAGATAGTATAAAGCTAAATCGGAATTATGCGTGTATCATATTTAAAAATTTCGGATTTAAGACATACCTACCGTTATTGGAGAACTTATTTTATCATCGACGATTCGTTGGTGTCGTAATCAACATCCTCAGGAGACACTGTTGTAGTTCGTAGAGCAGAATACGACGTTGTTGTCCAGTTCATCCTTGATCACCGGAAACGCAGGGTCTATGAGTCATGGGTGCTAACATTGTCCGCCTTTGGTCTGGAAACGAAAAGGCTCAGTATAGTGCCAACAGACTTAGAACCTGCCAAACAGCCATTGAAAGGAGGATGCTGGGAATCAGTCTCAGGGACAGGGTTCCAAACCAGGAGATCCGCAGACGCACTGGGGTCACCGATGTCGTACAGCGCATGGCCTGCTTAAAGTGCCGCTGGGCAGGTCACGTCAAAACGTGGCCGAAAAATATCGACCAATGGCGACCCAGGATGTCCAAGCGGGGAGTAGGGAGACCCCAACTGAGATGGCTGGACGACATCAAGGGAACTGCGGGCTGGGGAGGGCTGAACACAGCAGCCGACAGCACGATAAGAAAAAGATTGAAGAAGTGGACTAAAAAAGGCTGAGGAAGGAAGGGATAAAGGCATACGAATGCACGGAATTTTAAAGAATAATATCCCTTTTTGTTTCTGTGTTTTTTGTTTCGAAATAAGGGCAGGTAATTAAAAAATAAATCATGCTTCCCTTTGTTACAGGCGCCCTTTTGTTCGCCTCCAGTCAGAATCGTTCACAAGGTATCGCCACATTTCACCAGAGCTCGCGCCATTGTCAAGACAAGCTTTGAAATGAGAATTTACGACATGAGATCTTTTACAATCCATATCCATACAATGTAAACAAACAAAAACATACTACGGGGAGAAACTGTAGAGTTCGGACAAGAAGAAAACGTTGTAATGACAGTTGGGATTTAATTTATGATTACACTTATTTTGTCCATATTTCAAGGGTCAGTTATGAAATCAAGAAGACTTCAGTGGGCCGGACATGTAATACGTATAGAGGATAATCAGAAATGTCTTGGCTGGTGCCCCCTCCAGTGTCAGACCACTCGGACGTCTCAGGATACGGTGGGCAGACAATGTCGAGGCCGACGCGGAAGTCCTGGGAGTGAGAGAACCAATGTGGGGAAGCGACCATCCTGTTAGTAAGTAAAAAAAAAATACATAATATAATTGTCGAAAAAATATCTTTCAAAGCTTTTTTCTCTAAAAGGCATCCGCCATTTTGTACAAATGACACATTTGTTACTGTATGTGTTGTAACAAAGCTTTGGAATAAGACAATGTTCAGTATTTTTGACTGACTTCTAGATATTATTTCTTTTAAAATAGTTTATTAGGGGATTATAAATTACACTTGCATCTTTTATTTTCTACCCCTCTCGCTTCTTTTATCAACCACTTATTTTCCAGTCTTCTTAATATTTATTTTTGTCCGGTCGTAGTCTAATGGTTAACTCTACTGATCCGTACTCGAATCACAGGAGTTCGATTCCCAGCAGACCATATCAAAAATATTATCATTTCCGTTTCTTAAATATTCTTCCCTGGATCGAAAAAAATATCTACTTCTATCAAAGACCGGTCACAAAGGTTCATCCAGCGTTACAGCAACTGTGTCTTGCTTGCAAATTGGCGTTGGCTAGCTTCGGTGAGCCATGCAAAAGGCTCTTGAGTTGTGATTTCCATAAAAACAGCAGTTTAAATAGCAATTAAAAGAAATAAATCAGCCTGAAATTTAAATGATATTTTGATATTTAGTTCGGTCGATAGTCAGTTGATAGAATGCTTATGAGAAGGCAAGGGTTCGATCACCACCAAGGGTGTCAGAAATCATTTTCCATTTCGGTATTTATTTCAAACCAAAAAAATACCGGCAAGGTTTATTCAGGATTCAGATGAAATGAGAACCAGCCTCCACGAGAGCTGGGAAACCCCCATTTCATGTGAAATGCTTGACGTTAGGTCGGGCCCTTTACCTATGAACGCAAATAGAATTTACATTTCACGTGCGATCCCTTTGGGGGCACTACATTAAAAAGTTGCACTAAATGAGCAGCTTAGAAGACGAAATCTTCTGCAAAAACAAAGGTGTGGTATTTTACCTGTTCCCAGAAGTGTAGGTTCTCAAATTTTAAGGAATTTTTAGTAGTTTTACGTGCATTGAAAACTGTTGTATAATTTTTGGAAGAAATATAGGATAATCTTACAGATTTTCGTGCCCCGCATAATATCATCATTAAATAAGTAATATTTGTGTATCTTTTTGTAGATTTTGATTTTATTTCAAGGCACGTTCCCGGCCGCGCACCATTTTTTTCTAGGGATGCTACACTCCGCTCTCGCTAAGATGGCACAAAAATCATTTATTTGAAATATGAAATACATAACCTAGATACTGACTTCGGTAACAAAAACATATTGCACAGTATTTTAAAATTGTAAAATATTATCTTTAATATACTGTAAAAAAAAATTCACTTTGCCAATGTCAGCCCTGTTTCAGGGAAGGTCGGTAAGAGTTGCACGGCTTATGTTCATTTTAGATTGGGTTTTTATATTGTAGGTCCACATGCGGCATGTGCTAGCGCGAACTTATACATGTCTGCTTGTGGGAATGCGTTTAATATGAATCTTAAATGATATATATCTTTGCAGCTTAGATTTAGATAAGAAGTGTTTTTTAAGTCAGTAATTACTTACACCGTACAAAAACATCTGCACGGAACCCAAAATGGGCAAAAACTAAGTTGAAAAGTAGGTATTAGTAAATTTAGATTCATATTAAATGCAAGCCCACTATGCTGCATATGTACTACGTACTCGCAAAAAACGCAAATATCACAAAAACTCTGCAACTCTTTCTTTCCTTCCTTGAAACAAGGGTGACATTGGTAAAGTTAACTATTTTTTACTGTCTGTTAAAAAGCGAAGAAGTTCATACATTCAACAAAACAATTCGGAGTACAAGTTTTTTCATTTTTGGAAATAAAACGTTGGCCAAAAGAAGACAAAAGAGAAGAATTGATGAAATAACAAATTATGCTAGAAAGATACTCTGTCGGTAGGTATTGTGGCCGAATGAGTCAAAACGGTAACTTTGACTTTTTTGAATAAGAGTTTTAGGCTTACACGGCCGGCTGATGATGCTGGAGTGATGTTTTCCGGGATCTGTTGCCGTGGTCTGTGGGAGCTGGAGCTTCACAGTTCTCATCAAGATCATCTTCATCATCATACTTCACGCTGAAGAAGCTCATCGTAGAAATGGGCGAAACGTCCGGAAGCTCCAGCCCCCACAGACCACGGCAACAGATCTAGGAAAACATCACTCCTTTGACTTTTTTGTTTGAAATAAAACAATATCAGTTCGATTACTACTAATAATTGACAATAGCTCTTACCCTAAATTACAGATATATAATAATAATCTATAATCTAAGTTGCAAGGATTGTAAGTTGTCGGTACTATGGCCACGGCGGTCAAGACGCTTGTTCAGCTAGCGTGTTAGGTTCAGATAACGTTGGTTCGAGCCACGGCTGACCCCTTTGACCATAACATTGACCCTGGTTCAGATGTCGTTGCATGCACACAAGCTTCTGCTTTCACATGAAGGCAACTGGCCAGGCAAAATAGGTTGGTGAATTGCATTCCTCTTCACAAATTTATTTAAAAAAAAAAAATAATATTCATTTAAAGCTCTCAGATGTATGCCCACAAACCAACACGTGTAGTTCGCGCTTACAAATGCTGAATGTGTACTTACAAATAAAATCCAAACCTCAAATGAACATAAACCCCACAACTTTTGCCGACCTTCCCTGACACAGGGGTGACATTGGCATAGTGAATCATTTTTTTACAGTATGGGTGGTCAGCCTCATACCAACCTAATATCATGGCCTATTATATGATAAATCAATGAAAATTAATAATGTCAATGTGTTTCAGTCTAAACAAAAATAGGTTGGCTGGATGCAAGAAATATATATATTTTTTAAATTATATGTATGATGACGAATACAAAATTATAATCTATCAAAGTTTGTGTCACAATTGCGATCAACTGCCAAGGTCTTGCGAGCAGATTATATATTTTTGTTGTATGTAGGTGTGAACAGTTTTTTCATCTGTTGATTCTTTTAGGGATCACTCTGACACGTCTGTTTTTTCTACACCAACTTGTATGTTGACGCTAGCAACTCACAAGCTGAATACAAAACTGGTACTTATTTCTTTTCTTATCATTTTCAATAACCTGTTCAAATAAAGCTGGGCGTTGCCAGGTATCCGTTGTTGATTCTGTTTGTTATGACAGGAGCTGCCATTGGTTACAAGTGAAAATGTTTGATTTTGTAATTTTTGTAAAGTCCATGTATGGTTATTTTAGTAAATAACACGAGAAGTGCTACTTTCATGTCTAGACGATAATTATGTACCTACCGAAAACAATGTTAAAAATTCAGCCATCATCATCATCACTGGCACCAAAATCCTGGATGGGTCTTGACCTCCTTGTAGGCGTGCGTAGAGTTTGGGCAAATAAATCTAAAACTAAATTTAAGCTGCAAAGATATATATAATTTAAGATTCATATTAAACGCATTCCCACAAGCAGACATGTATAAGTTCGCGCTAACACATGCCGCATTTGGACCTACAATATAATAACCCTATCTCAAATGAACATAAGCCCTGCAAGTCTTTCCGACCTTCCCTGAAACAGGGGTGACATTAGCAAAGTGAACCATTTTTTACAGTATGGGTGGTCAGCCTCATACCAACCTATAAGTCAAGGAATTGGAATTCATTTCAGAATAAATATTTTCTCCCATTCCTTTAAAATAACTCATTTGAAACTAACTGAAGTAGTAAGGATGGCTCCAATCGAACTTAAAATTTGAATTTTAAATCTGAATATCAAACTTATATGTTTTTTTACCATATACATATTGCCTATCTATTAGGCGCATGTGCCTGTATGGCATGCACGCCCCTGCTCCTTGTTCCATACTCCTACCGCACGGCAGTCTGCCACCACTCTGTCCAGCCACCTTGCTCTGGGTCTTCCCACTGTCCTGCGCCCCTCTGGGTCCGTCATCACAACCCTCTTTTCGAGGCTCAGATGGTCCATTCGCTGGATGTGACTCAACCAATGTAGTCTGCTGACTTTTATTGACCGGATCACATCACGGTGGATGAATAAGCACACGTAAGTGAAGACTAACATAGGTACAGCACGATGGTAACGCAACTAAGCTACACATATAGTGTAACTCCTTGCCGCGTTCCCCCAGAAGGGGTCGTACCTATGTGACGAGTGGACCTATTTTTTTTACAAGTAAGTGGGCCGGCCTCACACTTACCACTTTCAGATGAAGTGGGAGTTTCCCAGCTTCCGACGGTGGCTGGTTCTCATTTCTTGTGAAGGCTGAGTTAGCCTTGCCGGTGTTTTATTTTGGGTTTGAAATAAACACCGAAACAGGCGATCGTTGATTTACCAGCACCCCTCGCAGCGCCTGAGTAAAAGGAGAAACAGCTGATCTTTATTATTGTGGCTTGCCCGATTCCAAATAATACTTTGTTATTAGTTGCGTAGTATTATAGTATACTGATCTATGTTAGTTGCTAAGAACTATGGTCACATAGACTTGCAAAGCTTTTGCCCACCGAGAAAAAAAATATTTTTAAATTTTGTGTTCGTACTAAATTAAGATACCTGTTTATAAATGCATCCAGCACCCACCAAATCTTCCAAATTTGAAAATCAAACAAAACCAAGAATGGACTTGACAGCTTTGGGTGTGAAAATTGACACAATCACTTTTTTGGATATTCTCACAAGATTTGGTGAGATAGTAAACACCTTCTTCTCTATGGCTATTGTACGGATTGTACCCTACCAAAATCAATTTGTTTAACCAATTAAACCTTTTTTTTTTAAATAAGTATAAGGTGTTTTATATAATACCCCCAAGGCGCCATTAATTTTTCAATTTATACGTACATGGGTGGTACTTATACATAAGTCGTAACTTTCAAACATATATATAACTACTCGAAAATACATAGAATTTTGGGAAGACGAACAAGAGGTCGCCCAGAACTTCAAAATTCCGGTATTTGAATGGGCTCATGGATGTCTCCTCCTATTCTTAGCTCAAGAGGATGGCAACCAACAGAGACATATGGATCTAGCATTACAAGGCACTGCTTTTGCAAAAGGATGGCGGCCAACATAGACCAATTGCTAGCCCAACAAGGCACTGCCTTTACAGGAGGATGGTGACCAGCAGACAAAAATGGCTAGCACAGCAAGACACTGCCTTTACAAGAGGATGGCAATCGATAGGGACAAATGGCTAGTAAAAGGCGCTACCTTTACCTACAAGAGGATGGCGACCATCAAAGACAAATGCCTATGAAATGGAATAAGGAAGCATTACATAAAACGATATTTCAAAACATCAGTAAAAACATTCCTTTTCTTATTTTAGTAAAAATAAGTCGCAATTAAACAAAATAAAACAACTTTTTTGTACCTGCAGACTTTTTTAATTTTCAAGAAAAGAAGTATTGCCATCTGGTGAAATAATGAAAAAATTGGAATCTGTTTTATCTCTTTATTGTTCCAAAACTTCCAACTTTCATCAACAGAGTAAAATCAGATAAAAACAATCGACAAACGTCACAATTTTAGGTTATGAAAAAGTCCCAATATTCTCATTAATTTTTATTGTAAAAAAATCCTAAAATGTTTCGTTTAACACCCAGAATATATTCAAATATAATTAACAAATGCATTTACAACAAATCCATCATCCAAAACGTGAAGACATTACCCAAATTCAGTCAAATACAAAATGTGAACCTAGCGAGATTTTCTTCACAAGCCGAAGACAAGAGCAAAAGTTTCAATGAAAAGATATACAATGGCGCGTTGACCCCTCAGATAAAAGCCGTTAAAGTATTTTCATTGGTTTCTAGCATCATGGGTCTTGCAGCTCAGCCATTTTTATACGTAAAAGCGGCGTCCTTGGGGACTGGAGTTGTGATAGGAGTTTATGGAGTGGTTGGATTCTTCACATTCATTACTCCAATTCTTTTACATCTCATCACCAAGAAATATGTGACTTGCATTGATTACGATGAGAGCACGCAGAAATATAGATCCACTACTATTTCATTCTTCCTTCAGAAAAAACAAGTAAGTTCAAAATATCTTTATTTTCAAACCTTATTGCTGCAATGCCCTAGATAAAACTCAAGCTACTGTTGCTGAAACTTGCCTCTAGTCTAGTGGTTAATGCTATGGACTCATTATCAAGTTTGTGGCCTTGATTCCTTGCGGAGCGCAATAAAATTATCATTTTTAAAGGGGCCGGCCTTACGCCAACCACTTCAGTTGAAGTGGGGGTTTCCCAGCTCCCGAGCAGGCTGGTTCTCTTTTCTTGTGATGGCTAAGTAAATCTTGCCGATATTTTATTTTGGGTTTTGAAAAAAACACCGAAACGGGAAATCATTTCTGACACCCCGAGCTCTCTGCATGGAATGCAAGCACTCTACCAACTGAGCTATCGACCGGTCTTGCTTTTTGAATATGATTCTTCAAAATCCCAAAAAAAAACTACACAAATCATTGTTTTTTTCCCTCAGATTGAATTCTCTCCAGATGACGTTTACGTCCCAGACGTGCCAGGCATGTTCACCACACTAATGGTGAAGAACAAGCCGCTGTTCATAGTCCTGTCAGAGTTCAGCGACCCGCAGCACTACGGCAAGATCATGGGCTATGACAAACCCATGGACTTCAGGTTTGACGAGGTGTCCGCAGAAGAACCCAGCGACAAACCCAAAAAGAACACCTAAAGAAAGATATCTAATAAGTTTAATTTTTATTTATAGTTTTTTTTTCGATCACTGAATAAACAGTTATTTCCTCATTGTATCCTGTAAAACAAAGATGGAAGCTTTTGTTTGATCTCTTTTGATATGTGTGTTTTACAGGGTACAGCGATGAGTTTCTACATGTTTGAGTGGTTAACACTTAAACCAGTTTTGTAGGCTGTTCTCTAGTCTATTGATTAACACTTCTGACTCATGACTGGGAGGTAGATGGTACAATTCGGCAGAGCACAAAAAAAAATCAAAAATGTTCTTCGCTGGTTTAAAAAAATAATCTACCTTTACCAAAGACCGGTCACCACAGCTCCATCCAGCCTTGAGTCTTGATGGAGAATTGGCACTACAGCGATGTCCAAACCCTCAGAGAGCTCTTGAAGTGTGATTCACACAATAACAGCGCTCACTAAATGCATCATCCTAATATTGTTATTATTTGCATTTGAAAAACAGAGAACAAATAAATAGAATGGAATTAAAAATTAGTTTACTTCGCTAATGTTGTCCCTGTGTCAGGAAAGGGTGGCAAGAGTTGCAGTGCTTATGTCCATTTGAGATTTGTTTTTATTTTGTAATTGTAGGTACACATGGGGCATGTGTAAGTACGAACTTATTTATGTCTGCTAGTATGCATACATTTAATGCGAATCATAAATGTTAATATATATTTGCAACTTATATTATAGATGGTTATTGTGTGTTCCTTGACTAATAGGTTGGTATGATGCTAACCCCCCATACTGTAAAAATTTGGTTCACTTTTGCCAATACCACCCTTGTTTCAGGGGAGGTCGGCAAGGTTGCAGGGTTTATATTCATTTGAAGTTTGGATTTTAATTTGTAAGTACACATGCAGCATGTGTAAGCGCGAACTTAAACATCTCTGTTTGTGGGCATACATTTATTGAAATGTAATATATCATTGCAACTTAGATTATTATAGATCGTCCATCGATCTTGGGTAGAAGTGACATTTATCAAAAAATGTATCAAATGATTATTTTAATGTTGATTTATTCCACGAGTAATAAAAAAACTATAACATTATGTTTTAATTTTTTATTTAATCTGAACATGATTTCATTATTACAAAATAAATAATGTAATTATATAAAGTTTGACTTACACATTTACATCTGTTTATACATAGGACTACATATCTTACAGTCTTTTATATTTACAGGAAAATTCAATATTGATTTATTTATTTTAATTGTACAGAAGTATTATGCTTATATCAGACTAGGGTGTGTGTACAATTATTTTATTATTTTTCACAAAATGGAATGAAAATGTAAATGGTAACCTTTAATGGAATGGGCTAGAATAAAATAAAAGATTTTTTTTGAGGCTTAGAGCTATTTTCAAATTATTTGTCTTGGCATAAAAAAGTAAACTGCATGATAACATAAACAGCAGTCAAAAGGGACAGATGTGAGAATATTTACTGCATTGTTGGTAATACTAAAATGTCATCTCTGCACGGAAATCGTGCTCATGCATTGAAATTGTTATGGTCGATGAATTTGTTAATTTTGATAGAAAAATAGCATTGTGTAGGTATTATAAAACAAAACGGCATGTGTAATTATTGGGTTTTAAAAAGCAAGATAGTTAAAACAAAAAACATAGGATTCCACATGGATATTAAGTATTCTATGTCTGGTTGACAGGATTGTCTCATAGTATGTTTTAATACCGTGAGTTAGTTTTGTTTCCACCAATATTATAATTCAATGGATGAAAGATTTCTTCACTTTGAAATATTACATAAAATACTAAATCAACTAAAATTATTAAAATATCACCTAGGCAAGCTGAATATTGCTCCATACTGCGTATAATGATCAATCTCATCAAATATATTTACAAAAAATGTAAAACATTATATCTAACTAAGTATATAGGGTCTTCATAATTGCATTAAATATTTTACTAAATTTTCATTCTAAGGTAATTTTTTTCATTTTCATTTAAATAGGTCCCAATCGCCACGTGCGACCGCTTCAGAGACAAGGCGGCAAGAAGTTACACTGTATGTGTAGCTTAGTCAAAAAAAGGGGAAACTCTTATGTAAGTCCTATAGAATCAAAGACTGCAACCTGTTTTTTTTTTGAAAATAGGATAAATGGCATGAGACGGACTACCCATAGATACTATCAAAACTGCATAGTTCACTTTGTAGGGAAGGGGGATAATAGTTGCACGGTTATGCTTACTTGAGATTTGGATTTTTATTTTGTAGTTCACATGCAGCATTCGTAAGTGCAAATTTACATGCATCTCAATAAAATTTTAATATATCTCAGCCAATCACCTCATTTTTGTAAAACAGATTGCCGCCTTTGATTCGACACGCCTCATTTATCATCTTAGTATTACGTCTTAGTTATTATTTCATGTTAAAAATTTAATATTTTCAGGTTTTCTGGCTCAGTACGCCAAATGCTTTATTATTAATTTTAAAAATGTGTTGGAAAGTTAAAGCTATCATTAATAACATAAAAACATAGTTATGTCTTTGTTTATAGGAAACAATATAAATTAAAATGATCATCTTGAGGTTGTCCCGTTGTCAGGTATTATAAAAACCATGCTGACAGCACGGTGGATATTAAAAGGTGAGAAAGCACAATGCCGATGGTTGATTACCTGCGTGTCCCATAATCATAGTTCGCCATACTAACACCGCTCCTAGCGCCTGAGCAAAAGGAAAAACAGCTGATCTTTGTTATTATTGGGTGGACCAATAGGCGCAAAAGGCTCATTGACCAATGTTCTAGCTCCAATTTCCGCAAAGCAAATTGTCTGCTAGCGCCCTTGAACCTCCAGAATGCCGGAATGCGGATCTGCACTCTAAGTACTTGTTGTGATTTTTTTAGTTTTTACACAAAAAATTGTTTACATTACAAAGGGTCACTGGCCCCTATAATGTATGTACTTATTTGCCGTACGTGACCACGCATAATAATTAAATATGTCTATTTTTAGAACATGATTTTTTTTCATAATCATAATATTCTGACACAGTGCAAAAATATAACACAGGTGATTATTTTTTGTTAGGCACTAAAAAAAAGTTACTTCACTGTCTTTTGAGATAAAAAAAAATTGAATCGGAGATATGTTTTGTATCTTTGGACATATTCAAATATATAATATGAAAGCCAAGATTTTGGTGGCTGAATTATGGCAGAAAATCGCTCGCACTCTAGAGGTTAAAAAGAACACACAGCAATCAACCAAATCTCCAGTAAACACATATTTTTATAATATGCACCCTGGCTAACGGAATAAACATTACTTATTTCCTAACCTATAAATATTAGTTGCTCCTTAGATACATCACAATTCAACTTATTCTAGTAATTGATTATAATTACAATAAAACATAGCACCTGTTGATGCCAGTGGCAAAGGGCTTATTTTCTGGTGTCAGACGTTAAGAAATCAATTTTGTCTATGAAATCAGTCCCCATCAAAATTTTTAAATTTATTTCTTGGTTGAAGGAGAACAAGGCTCAAATTGAACTGTAAAGAAGAAGAAGAACTATACGAGTGGCTAGTTAGGAAATCTACAGATGTATGTCTTGAACTGAATACGGTGAAAATCGGAACTAATGTTGTCATCTTGTAAAATGCCACCGTTGTTAATTCAATTTGATGTTAGCTGAATCGCTAAAACCACTAATATCTAAATTCACTAATATCCGTTAAGCACCGTACACAGCTTAAACTAAAATAATTTGACAGCTAAATGAGAGCGCTGTTATGACTTTGGAGCCTTCAAACTCCTAAAATTGATGGATATTATATTGTTTGTCTAATGTCTTCAACAAAATACTTCTTGATCTTCTATGCATCACTTTGAACTATCAAAAGTAATGTTTTACAATATGGGGACATAAGTTCCGATTTTCACAACGTTCAGTTTGAGCCGTGTCGGTCCGCACATAACAGCATCATTCATAAATACACGCTTAAAATAACAACTAAAAATGTAACGCATTTACTAATCATTTTCATGCAGGTTATTAGGACGGACATTGAACTTCTCCTGGCTGTTTCCCTCGTAGTCTTCCCCTATCTGAACCTTGACAGCTTCCTCGATCCTCTTATTCTTGGCGAGCCACTCCACGAAGCAGAAGGCGACTGTGCCGATGGTGCCCGAGGCGACCAAGATGCCCAGCTGGACAGTCAGGTTGACGTGAGAGGAGTAGAAGAAACACCCTGCCGCGGCGACAGACTGGAATAAGAAATATTATAAGATGAAATTATAATAATAATAATACAGTTCATTAGGGTCTTGTCACTCGTTGTCAGTTATCTCGTTGGCCAGGCTCATCTCCGTCTTGGCTGAAATGCAATCCAGTTTAAACAGTTTATTACCTTCCTTGATTGATAGGTTGATGCTGACCCCCATGCTGTAAAAACTTGGTTCACTTTTGTCAATGCCACCCTGATTTCAGGTTTATGTTCATGTGAGGTTTGGGTTATTTTATAAGTACACATAAGCGTGAACTAACATGTCTCTATTTGTGGATGTGTATTTTTAGTGTAAGTGTAAGTTGAACCTCATTGTGTTCAACGCTCTACAGGGAATGGCTCCTGAGTACTTACAAGAACTAGTGCGACCGAAGGTTTTACAGGAGAGAGGACTGACGTTGCGCTCGGCAGAGAGGGGCTCCAAAACGTTGGTAAACGAGCCAACCAGGAAAATAACCACAGTGTTTGGCAATCGTGTGTTTGCTGTTGCGGGTCCCTCTTCATGGAACCAGCTGCCACCGGAAGTTCGAGTTTCAAAATCCAGGGAAAACCTTAAAAAAACCCTCAAGACACACTACTTCGCCGCGATAACACAAAAAGCGCCCTTGGAGTGACAATTTTCACGAAACGGCGCTCTACCAAGTCATCATTATCATCATATCATCATCATGTATTATAGATATAAGCCTGAAATGTCAATATAGCTTTGAAACTCAGATTATAGATACATAATATGCATGCCAACTGTATTCAAGTTAATCAACAACAAAAATATTCTGTACATAAAAAGATCCTCTTATATTCAAACAGTTTTCTCACCTGAATAAACTTAAAGACGGCAAACGCCGACGTGCTATCCTTAGCAAAAGTCCCGCCGAGGGTAGAGTAGATCTGTGTGTTGAAGCAGGCGTCCCCAAAGCCCAGGAGGAAGCTGCACAGCATGGCCACGTAGGCAGACGGCTCCATGTAGGAAACGTCATCGGTGTCGCCGAATGGAGCATTGCTGGGCAGGTTCAGGAACACGAGGAAGAAGCTGAGCATGTGGATGAGGTAGCCCATGATGACGATGGGGTCGCGTCCCCAGCGGGTGGTCTTGGCGCCCAGGATCCCAAATATGGCTCCGCCTGCAAGATACAATACCTATTTTGTAACGTTTGCGACTCACACAGCATTCCATTGACTTATATCTGTGGACTAGAAATTATTTCAACAAAAGTAGACAATATATATCTGTTTCGACTTACTTACGAAAATGGTCATTAGTAAGAAAGAGAAAAAAGATCTTCGCAGTTGCATCATGTGTGCAAAGAAACTTGGGCGAATAGAAAAATGTTACTATTTCTAACACATCGCACGTTTAATAATAAAGAGCAATAACTCAAAAAACAAGAATTTTGGGAAATCACGTTTGAAGTTCAGACAACCAGTACAACTTGTATGGGATGAAAAAGACGGCCGATGTTTTATCTCGGTCATATTCGTCCAAATTGAACGGCTGTTACATTCTACTTATTCTTCTCGAATTGTTCTTGCGTTTTATTACAAAATCTCGATTTTCCCAATTTTCGAGTTATTTCTCTTTATTATTAAGCGTGGGACATACTCAAAGTTTTCAAGTTTTTTATTACCTGATGATGGCCTGACGACTGACAGCATTTGTAATTTATGATCAATGCAATAAAAGTGGAAATAAAACAAGTGTTCAAGTAAAGAAAGAGAAAAAAGATCTTCACAGTTGCATCATGTGTGCAAAGAAACTTGGGCGAATAGAAAAATGTTACTAATTAATAAGAAAATTGTTAGTTGGTGTTTTGGCCGCGGGGATCAAGACAGGTTATTTGGAACCGGATAACGCTGGTTCGAATCCCGCGACGATAACTTCGACCCTGGTTCAACAGATGCCGTTACATGCACACAAGCTTCTGCTTTCGCATGAAGACAACTGGCCAGGCAAAATAGGTTGGTGGATTGCATTCCTTTCCACAAATCTATTTTTAAAAAAAAAAAAAAAAAAGAAGAAATATTTGCTTTCTAGTAATTTGTAAGATGTATGGTGTGTTTACCTAGGACTTCTCCGATACCAATAAAGACCCCAGACAGTCCTACCAGCTGCTTCACATTTTCTCCCATCTTCTTGGTGAAGCCAATGCTGGAGCTGTACACTCCGCTGAAGAAGGAGAGCTCCAGGCCTGCAACACAACAACATTCCTGAATAACTGCTTTCTCCATGAACATCCGCACAATCTTTTTTTTTAAGAAATCCTGTCTGGGAAACTCCCTAGATTTCACAGACTCTAGGGGTCTATGACACTTATTGTAATGTCGTAGAGGTGTTTACGAGCTTGGTCATCCCTAAAAAGTGCCAATACTCAAACAAGACCCAGTTGCTTTAAGGCTGGATGGACCTTTAGTGACCGGTCTTT
The DNA here is from genome assembly GCA_951799405.1 of Agapetus fuscipes. NCBI lineage: Eukaryota > Metazoa > Arthropoda > Insecta > Trichoptera > Glossosomatidae > Agapetus > Agapetus fuscipes. Next base: position 8,228,491 of record OX637345.1, read on the forward strand.
GGTAAAGGTATATGAATTTTACACCCAGCGAAGAGCGTGTTTGAAGATACAAATAGTTTTTTTTTTGTGCTCCACCGGGATTCCAACCCACAACCTTCCACTTACGAGTCAGACGTGTTAACCACTAGACTACGGACCAGCGAAATTTTAACTGGTCAAAAATTAAATACTAGAAAAAATGTGACACCACTTGACAGAGTTACTAGGCTCTTGTGATTGGTTGAATGGTTGCAAAGACCCGTTGTCTAGAGGTTAACACTTTGGACTCGTAATTGGAAGGTCATGGGATTCATTCCCAGAAGAGCACAACAAAATTATATATATTTTTTTATTTAGTGTTCAATGGTTATTAATACAGTACAGGGCTGAAAATCTCATCACCACAGTAATTCTTATCTACCGAATATTGGTAATATTTGTATGAAGACCTGTCAATCCAAGATCGCCGCTAGTGAACAGCTGATTAGTCTTCATACAAATATTACCGATATTCGATAGCTAAGAATTACCGTGGTGGTGAGACTTCCAGCCCTGTAGGTACTGTATAAAAAATGATGGTCATAGCTTGTCTCCATCCAATGCATTACAGAAAATATATTATTGATGATTGGACAATGTTTTGATGCGGATGATGTACTATATAACAAACAATATTCCCAAAAAAAATGCATTTTTAATTAATGGCATCTGCACATTTAAATGTGATAAAAGGTACATGCTCCAATCCTCCTCGTACTCCTCCTTTTATATGAGAATGTGTCAGAAAGACCCTCGCAAGTATATACTTTTTTAACATTAATATTACCTGTGTAAAAGAATGTTATACTAAGCAGAAGTATCTCCTTCGTGCAGAATAGTTTTATGGCTCCTTTGAGGGCAGCAAGAGGTCCCAAGGCTTCAGGGATGACCTCCACCTTCTCAGTTTCTCCAACTATCTCTGTCGGAGACACCAGCGGCTCCACAGGGCGCAGGGCGATGAGGAAACCAATACCCACGATGGCCAGGGCGATGAGGACTCCAAACACTATGTTCCTGGTCTCCAGATCAATCTCAGTCTTGCCCTGGAACTTGATGTAGACAAAGAGGTTTCCCAGGAACATGCTGAAAAGAAAAAACAAATGATAATGAAATTTTATTCTAGCGTAGCCAAGCGGCGGGTGCAATATAAAAATATATAGATAACAAAGTAGCATACTATTTTAAAAAATAAAGAAATTAAAAATATACAAGCTCAACATTTTTTGACTTACACGTTGGTATGAGGCTAACCACCTATACTGTAAGAAAATGTTTGACTTTGGTTCACTTTTACAACAGGAGTGGCATTAGCAAAAGGAAATCAAGTTTCTACAGCACAAGGGTCAGTCCCATACCAACCTACTAATCCTATTAGTAAGGGAATGGAAATGAAAGGGAAAAAATAAAATAAAATACAGAATTAAACTATATATTTTTTAGTGTTAATCTTTTTACACAGTGAAAGCCCATTTTTAAGTGTTTAAAAATTCACTTATTTATTTCTTCTTTTTTTTTTAAATTAAGAAAATTTTAAAAAGTTTTGAAAATCATTTTATAAAAATATTTGTAACCATTCTGCTCCTGAAGATGCCTCATTAGGCAAGAAAAAAAAAAAAAGTGAATTAAAACTCTGTTTTTATCCATTTGAATTTTTAAATAATTACAGAATTTAACTGTTATCATTGAAAATATATTGTAATTCATAATCATAATAACTATTTAACATTATTATTGATTACTAGTAAGTAGTAACACAGTTGCTGTAGTACAGCTTCACACTTTGCATGTTATTGACCTTCACGAGAGATAAAAACTAGTCAAGTTATGCAACGCACACTCCAATGTTGTCAACGTATGAAATTAGGTTATTATTGTAAAAGGTCATCGGGGAGAACATACATACTGTAGTTTTATTTTTTATTGATAGTGAAATCATACGTCAAGGCAAAGCTTTACATCGATAGATAGGCTGATAAATGTTGAAAAAATCATTTTTTTTTTTTTACTTTAAAATGTGTGCCTATCTACCAAAAAGTTTAAAACAAAACGCATATACCTGTAAACTGCACTTATAATGGATAATGCCACAGATCCAAATATCTCACTGATTTAATCAAACATGTCGCCCTCAGCAAAAAAAAAGCATCACACTATGTTCGACAGAACCCGGAACCAAGTCACGTATTGAAGAGTCGTTCAGAAGAGTAAACACAGTATTTGGAGAGTGTGCATTTGCAGTTACTGGTCCTCTGGCCAGGAACCTTCTACTTCATCATGTGAGAGAGCTAGAGGACCATGGAAAATTCTGAAATGCACTGAAGACAAGCAAATTTTTGGCATCACATGCACAAGCGCCCTTGGAGTGACTACAACCCAGCAATGTGACATGACAATTATTTTGTCTATGGAATTTGTGCTGGGTCCGTTAAGTCTTGCCTGTCATGTAATAAAGTGATTTTATTGAATAAACCCATTAAAATCCCTAGCCAGCAGAAAGGGAGGAAATTTAGCAAATAATTACAGAAGAGTTCTTAGAATTCGTAATGACTGACTTATGAAACATTGCGGTATAAACGAGAATATGAGAATGAAAGTACAAAAAATAAAATGGCATGGTTAAGCCATCAACAAAAAAGGGACAATGAATGACTGATAAAAAGAGTGTACAAAGGGGATGTCAAAGATAAGAGTGGAATTGGAAGACCAAGGAAAGAATGGATTAATCAAATGAGCGAGAAAGCAAATAACTGGAAACTGCAGAATGAGAAACAAAGATGAGAGTGATAAATGTCAAGGAGATGAAAGAAGTGTGCAAGGACAGAACAAAGTGGAGACACATCTACAGAGGTGCTGACAACGCCTAGCTGAATGGCAGTACTAGAACAAGAGGGTCATTGAAAAAACTATTGCTTTGATTACTCAAATTTGTAGAACAGAAAAACCCTTAAAGGCAATAGATAAAAATGAATGCCACTTAAAAAATGTAGGGCAACACTTAAAATCTATTTATCGTTTATCTGTTATTTCAAAACCAATATAAGTGGATAAAAAAATATCACCTGACTACTGCTTTATACTAAGGAATGTTTTCTGTACCCCGAGTATAAAGTGCAAAAACACAACTAGGCTACGCATACAGTGTGACTTCAAGTTAACTGGTTGGCGTAAGGCTGGCCCCATTAATAATAACAACAGTATTGATAGTGCCTTTTGAGACAAATCATTGCAAGGGCACTGTTCAACTGTAACATCCCCCAAACAAGCATGTCTTCAATCCCGACCTAAACGCACTTGCACTCTCTACAGCTCTAAGCTCATGGGGTAGGGCATTCCACAGCACAGGGCTGGCTATGCTAAAGGTTCCACTCGCAACATGGGACCCCTTCAGGGAGAATGTGGCAAGAAGTTACACTACACATGTAGCTTACTTGCATAGTTGCATTGCGATAAACATTTTGTACTTAATAAAGTAATGATAGAATTGGTTTAAACAATTATTTCTATTGACAAATTCCACTTTGTTATTAAATGCTTGTCGCTGATAATTCAGCTATTATTTATTATGTCATCAGCTATCAGTATTGGAGCGAGTAAGCTGGTGAGTACACAGAGGTATAAACAATTGACCTGATTTCCAGCAAATGCATTGATCTGTGGTAAATGAAAAATTAAATCTAAAATCACAAACAGCTTACTTACAATGTGTCTATAATCTTTACAAAATCCAAGTTGCAATGATTTACTTAAATTTAAGATTCACTTTGACTAAGAGTTCGGTATGAGGCTGACCCTCTTGCTTTAAAAACTTGGTTCACTTTGCCAATGCCACCCCATTACAGGGAAAGATGGCAGAAGTTGCTGTGAGGTTGTGTAAGTGCGAACTTACACGTGTCTGCTTGTGGGCCTGCATTAAATATAAGCCTTAAATGTCAATACATCTTTGAAACTTCGATTATAGATAGGTATTACATGCATGTTCAGCTCCCGAGGGGGCTGGTTTTCATTCCTTGAGAAGGCGGAGTAAACCTTGCTGGTATTTTTATATTGGGCTTGAAATAAACGCCGAAATGAGAAATCATTTCTGCCACCCTCGGTGCGGATTGAACCCTAGCTCCCTTGGCATGGAACGCAAGCATTCTATCAACTGAGTTGTCGACCGGACAAAAGAATAGATTGAAAAAATAAGTAAGATCACAAATGACTGGAATCAGCAGAGTGAGAAAAAGAGAAGAGTGTGTATGAAGAGACAAAATAAGTGCAAGGACTCAACAAAGTTTCCAAGAGACCCATAGCGACATAGTGCATGGGTACAGTAAAAGTTACACTTGATTTTATCGTCAATATTGAATTGCATCTATGTTGTGGTCAATCACATTAATTTCCTGTTTCTATTAGATAATAGACTGTTATGAAACATATACCTACTTAGCACTCTCTGTACAAATTCATTGTTCACAATTGTTTGTACATAATTATCTATGATATGTATTTACATTTACTAATGCATCCATTACTCATGAATTTATTCAATTCCAAACAGGATCTACCAATAATGAATTCAAGTTTTTAAAATGCTTTTATGATAGCCAAAAAAAATACACGTGATTGAAAGACTACCACCAGTAGTCTTTACCGGTCCGTAGTCCAGTGGCAACACTTCGGACTCGTAAATGGAAGGTTGTGGATTCGAATCCCGGCGGGGCACAAAAATATATCATTTATATTTCCAAATGTGCTCTTCGCTGGATTGAAAAATTCATAAACCTTTACCAAAGACCGGTCACTGAAAGGTCCGTCCAACCTTACAACAACTGGGTCTTGCTTGAGAATTGGCGCTTTTTACAGTGACGACCAAGCTCGCAGAGGGCTCTTGAGGTGTGATACACACAAAAACAGCGCTCACCAAAAAAATCATCCTAATATTTTTATTATTACCAAACAATAAAAATCATTGGTAACGTGAAACAAAACATCTCAAATATTCTGCCTTGAAAAGAAAAAGTGTTGACATAATAATGTCGTTCTTATGGCCCAGGGTCAAGTGGCTGATCTTTCTAGCGTGTTTGGAAAAGAATAACACTGGTTTGATCCCAGCCTGAATCACTTGACCATAACTTCGACCCTGGTTCAACAGATGCCATTGCATGGACACAAGCTTCTGCTTTTGTATGAAGATAACTGGCCGGGCAAAATAGGTTGGTGATTTGCATTCCTCCTCACAAATCTATTTAAAAAAATTGTATGCCAGTCTATCCCTAGTGTCATTTCCTTCAATTTCTCTCTGTTTTATCACCTCAGGCCATTGATCTATATCTTGATTATAGACTGCACAATCAGCATAAGGCAGGACTTCCAACATTTCATTGCCTACCTCATATACCATGCCCTCACACATTTACTTGCTTTACACGATGATCCATGTTTATGTTGAATAACCAAGGAGCTCATTAATAACCAGGGGTTCAAAAAAAGTTTCTCGGGTATCTCCTCATATGAGGCTGCGTGTAATTTATGCATAATTTATGCATCATGACGAGCTACTTCGGGAAACTGGATTCAGAAGCCTGGAAACAAGGTGCAACAGGTCCCTTATGGTGCTCTCTTAAAAGGTCATCAACGTTGAAAGGTTACAGGTTATATGTGCCTGACTACTGCACCCGAGGGTGAGGACATGATTTATATCATGTACCGAAAAGCTGTACTGATGTCGTGGTGTAACACCCTGTGACTCGGAGTATAAAGCTCTTAAATAAGTCTAATATAGACATTTTTGAGTGTAATTTATTAAGATTTAAAAATCTAGCAATGGAGTTCCTCTCAGCGTGTTGATAGCTGTGAGGGTGCACTGTAATTAGGGTAACCTGTTGTGCACAATAAAAAAGAAAAAACGCAACCCTGTCTAGCACAATTGTGTCTTACGCATGCTCTATTTTTTTTATGACAGTAGAGCGTTACCTGGTCTGCAGCATGGCCCAGAAGACGCCCGAGTTCCTGGAGATGGTGACCGCATCGCTGTTGAGGGTCAGGTAGTTGCCCTGCCCCGTCCAGATGATGGCCGCACCAGCTCCCAGCAGGCAGCTGGCCGCGTACAGAAGCCAAGTCTTCGGGAACAGGAATGTCACAATGAACAAGCTGGAAACAAAGAATGACACAATTTTACTTTACTCTACAAAACCTAGTGGCATTGTGTTCAGAGGCACGCAATTTCCTCTAGGGGGGGCAAGACATGATCGAATAATGGGCATTTTAGTAATTGCAATACAATTTTGGATTATTTAGGTTCATTTTTCTCTTCCAAGGGGGGCGGCTGCCTCCCCCCCCAGGCTCTTCCTAGGTACGCCCATGGTTCCTACTAAAATAAATTACCTTGAATGAGTGGATAAAGCCCTTTTTTTAAATTTATGGTTATAAAGGATACTATGACATCTAATTATAACAGTAAAAATTGTGCAAGTAGGTATTTTGTTTTAGTTTTGCTTGCACCGAATGTTTGGCAAGCTGCCGAAATTCGGTTAAACCGAATGTAAAACGAATTTCGGCCTATCTATATATATATTAATAAAAAAAACCTAGCCATCCTTCATCAACAACAATCAATAAAATTCAATAACATCCTTCTTTCAAAATTATTCAAAATGTTATGGTGAAATTCAAAAGTGCCAGTCGAAAATGTTATGCAAAAGTGGCAATCAAAAGTTTTAGCTTGAAAGTGCAAGTAAAAAGCTTCAGTCAAAAATGACAGTCCAATACATCAATCACAAGGGATGGCTGAAAATGTCTGTCAAAGGGATAAAGGTGTTTTAAGGTACAAAATAATGTGATGAGATGGTTTGGGCATGTGGAAAGAATGAATGATGATAGACTGACAAAGTATATGTTTACAAAGAAAGTGTGAAAGGAAAAAGAGGGAAGGGACGACCGAGAAAAGTATGGAGTGATCAGATTGAGGAGGTTGTGAAAGAATGGGATATACAAAGTGAGCGTAAAAGAAGAAAATGCATGAAAAAGGTGATGGATATGAATGAATTGAAAGAGGTATGTAAGGATAGGAAAAAATGGAGGCAGCTCTGCAGAGGCTCTGGCCACCCATAGCGGAATGGCGACAGAGTTACAGTTACAGTTACAGAAAAAAGGAGAGCTGGATGAAAAAAAAATACAAAATAATTTAGGAGGCATATCATTCAAAGTTCCTGCAATAGGAACCAACAATGCAGTGGTTTAGAAATCTGAAGCATGCTGTATGATAAGATAGACATATTTTAGAACCTGTTTTGCTGTGGGTTTCCTATTATACATTTGTATAAATTCCATTGTTATCATTTTAAACTTTTTCAACAACAAAAATAATAATGAATAAATTGAAAAGGAGCTCTAAATAAAACTTTTAAATATAATCTAAGTTGCAAACGTATAACAACATTTAACATTCTTTCGAGTGCAGTATTTTCGTTAAATCTCTTCTGAAGATCAAGGTGTGCCACAAGCAGACACGTGTAAAACACATGCTGATAAATAATAATATTAGAATGATTTATTTGGTGAGTGCTGTTTTTGTGTGTATCACACCTCAAGAGCCCTCTGCGAGCTTGGTCGTCGGTGTAGAAAGTGCCAATTCTCAAGCAAGACCCAGTTGTTGTAAGGTTGGATGGACCTTTCAGTTACCGGTCATTGGTAAAGGTTAATGATTTTTTCAACCCAGCGAAGAGGAAATTTGAAAGTTGTGCTCCGCCGGGATTCGAACCCACAACCTTCCCATTCAGAGTCCGCAGTGTTACCACTGAGCTACGGACCGGTCTAGTGATATATATATCAGGTTTATTTATTTTTTTAATTACACATGATAAGAGAGCGCCGTTTTTGTGTGTGTCACACCTCAAGGGCCCTCTCCGATCACGGATAAGACTTTTTGAAAAGGTGCGTCTTGAGAGCTCCGCGAAATATACCCATAGATTTGGAGTTCTTCACTCCGGGTGGCAGTCTGTTCCACTCCACCGGACCCGCAACACAGAAAGCACGGTCTCCAAAATTTACATGATACTTGGTATATGTACTTATCTATGACATGCTGCATTGTGTACTTACAAAAAAAAATCCAAATCTAAGATGAACACAAACCCTGTCCCTTTTGACGGTCTTCCCTGAAACAATGGTGATATTGCCTAGTGAAAATTATTTACACTATGAGTGGTCAGCCGCATAACAACCTATAAGGAACGAAACGTTTCGTTAATCAAATGCCAATAAGCTTATGCAAGAGGTTGTATATATGATTATAACATAGACAAGGCTTTGTTATATTATTCAGCTAGCACAAATTTTACTTTCACTAACTTCGCCTCTAACGCAGTGATGCCCAAACGGTGGCACGAGAGACGAACCAGAGATATTTCTTCTTCTTCTTCCTGTGCGTCTTGAGAGAATATTTTCGATCATCATAGTGATTTACACCTTCGATACTGTGTGGCACCAAATATGGCTTTTGTGCTTCTACCAAACCCCTATCTCAGGTTCTTAAATCAAGATGTTCTTCTTCGACACATTTCTTAAATGGTTACTTTACTAATAGGTTGGTATAAAACTTGTGGTACTGTAAAAATTTTGCCAATGCCACCCCGATTTCAGGGAAAGGCGGCAGGAGTTTCAGGGTTTGTGTTCATGTGAGGCTTGCTTTATTTTGTAAGTATACACGCAGTACGTATATGTGTCTGCATTAAATAATAAGCCTTATGTCAATAAATCTTTATCAAGTCGACAATGACACCCGTGTTATCTGCAGAAGAAAGCAGAAGAAAGTTTATCCGGTTTCGTCTACAGCACGGCTCGCAGCATCCGTTTGTAATGGACTTGATTTTTTCGGCGGGCAAACGTCACATCTCTAAACAGATAAGGGTCCTAAGCAGCCGTAACAAATTTCTTTTGCGTTTTTCCTAGCCAAATAGCCGTGTAACCTCACATTTTGTGTCCATCTTATTTCAGTGCCACTCTTATGTCCTTGGTCGAAAAAAAAGGTTAAGAGCCACTGCTAAATTTAAAAAGAATAGATTATAATAGCACGGTCCGATATTGTTCAATAAACAGGTTTTAATTCATAAATTTATAAACAAAAAAATCTAGTCGATAGCTCAATAAATATTGTGATAATTAATTTGGCGAGCGCTGTTTTTGTGTGAATCACACCTCAAGAACCCTCATTGCGAGCTTGGTCCTCGCTATATACCGGGAATGCGGCATTGGATTCCCGAACCAACACTTTCCACTACCATTGCGACCGAACAAATAATGTATTTTTCCAAATTACTTCAAATGTAGGTGTAATGCAATGATTTGGTTATTTTTTATGATTACAATTGATTTTAAATTCTGGAAAAATCCAGTTTTTTTTAACATCAACATAAAATTGCTTTGAACCAATTTATTTCACAAGTCACTGAATTATCTTCATAATAAATTAATTTATAATTGATTTGACGGCATCGAGTGGTATTTTCATAATCCTTGTCCCATTTTTCGCCTACAACAGTCAAATAGGCAGACTGCTATTGACATTCAAAACATATTATTTTAATGTTTTGTATCAATGTGAAACAAGTGACATTTCATATTGCCTAGCTAAGTCCATACAAGGTTAGAAATACTCGTATGTATTTAACAGACGTCTTAATTTATTACCATTGCAAAATTTATTCAAATCCCATGATCATCATGATATTCCTTGACTTTTAGGTTGGGATGAGGCTGACCACTCATACTGAAAAAAATGGTTTACTTTGACAATGTCTCCCCTGTTTCAGGGAAGATTGGCAAAAGTTGCAAGGTCTATGTTCATTTGAGGTTTGGAATTTAATTTGGAAGTACAAATGCATATAATATGAATTTTCAATGTTAATACATATATCTCTTTCAACTTAGATTATAAATTATATAGCGCCGTATTAAATTAATGTTATTAGATTCCTTGACTGATAGGTTGGTATGAGGCTGACCACCCATACTGTAAAAAATGGTTCACTTTGCCAATGTCACCCCTGTTTCAGGGAAGGTCGGCAAGAGTTGCAGGGCTTATGTTCATTTGAGATTGGGTTTTTATATTGTAGGTCCACATGCGGCATGTGTGAGCACGAAATTATGCGTGTCTGCTTGTGGGAATGCATTTAATATGAATCTCAAATGATACATATCTTTGCGGCTTAGATTTAGATTAGATACCTATTCTATATTAGTTAGATTTTAGCTTATAAAGAAGCAAACTGCAAACTTCGTTGGAAATGGAATGATTTGATATGTAGTGCGTTATTTAAATCAACTCATTACGCAATACGTACCGATTTTGATTTATTATTTGAGGTTTAAATTGATTATAGCTCCAGTATACAATATCTTGGTCATGATATAATTTTGTCATTATGTAATAGAGAATTTGTACATTCCGTTATTTTGTCCACAAACCGCTGCAACTGGAATGGCCGACAAGACAGAGCTTTACCCCGAGTACTGAGTACACAACATTACACAAGCTTCCTCGATCGCGTAAATCTGAAAAATGTGTGTCCGGTCGATAGCTCAGTTGGTAGAGTGCGTAGGTTCAAATCCCACCGAGGGTGTCAGAAATGATTTCCCGTTTCGGTGTTCATCTTAAAACCGAAAATAAAATACCGACAAGGTTTACTCAGCCTTCACAAGAAATGAGTAGGTACTAGCCTCCTTGAGACCGAGAGCAGGGCTGGAAGTCTCATCACCACGGTAGATCCTACCTACCGAATATCGATAATATTTGTAAGATCTGTCAATCCAAGATGGCCACAAGTGAACGGCTGATTAGTTTCCATACAAATATTACCGATATTCGATAGGTAAGAATTACCGTGGGGATGAGACTTTCAGCCCTGGAAACCCCCACTTCAACTGAAGTGGTAGGCGTAATGCTGGTCCCCTTACCTGTAAAAATAAAAAGGTTCAACTCGCCACATGCGAAACCCTTCGGGGATAACGCGTCAAGAGTTGCAAAGTTTATGTACAGTGAGTTTTGGTTCATTTTGTATGTATACATGCAGAATGTGTAAGCGCGAACTTAGATGTGTCTGCTTGTGAGCATGCATTAAATATGAGCCTTAGATGCCAATATATCTTTGCAACTTAGATTATAGGTAGAAGAGAGTTTATGTGCATGTTTTACATTCGCAGTACTTGTCTCTGAAGTCAACGACCCTTTTAAACAATAATATAGAAATTTAAACTTATACATTGTACATGAAATAAGTACCTACACAATAAGATTATAGATAAGAGCCTTCATCCAAGCAATGCCTACTGTCATACAGAACGTATGGCGAGTACGAAAAAATGACATCACCCAAGTAGGCGAGTAATAAGCGTTGGAATGACGAGGATTACATATTACTGATTTGAGAAATCTGGCTGGGACCTAATCTGAACTGTAATCTTTAATCTAAGTTGAAGAAGAAGTTGAATAATCTAAGAAGCGCAAACTGACGCGTGTCTGCATTTTGCATGCATTATTTTGAATCCTAAATGTCAATATCTTTGCAACTTACATTTTTTTTTTTTTTTATAAAAAAATAGATTTGTGGAAAGGAATGCAAATCCACCAACCTATTTTGCCTGGCCAGTTGTCTTCATGCGAAAGCAGAAGCTTGTGTGCATGCTACCATCTGTTGAACCAAAGTCGAAGTTTTCGTCGCGAGATTCGAACCAACGTTATCCGGTTCCAAATAACCCGACTTGATCCCCGCGGCCATAACACCGATTAAAGATTATATTTAGATACCAGGATAATAATATTTTTTTTCTACGTAATTTTTGGGATATTTGACGAAATGCTGTGGGAGAACTATTCTCCACTTATCTTCGAGGCACCCTTTCTGACACCAACAATTTTTAACATGAAAGAGTTACAGCCGACTCGCCTATCTTTAGTGACGTCACAAGAGTAGTGCAGTGTAGTGCAGAGTAGGCCTATATTGATGGGAGGTATCGCTCCTCTCAGTACGCGTGCTTTCAATAATTTATTACTTATATTAATTAATCAATTATAAGCCATTGTGCTCGTCGTCACTTCCTATGAATTGTAACTGTTCTGTAATGTACGGAAGCCTGACTCGGCAAAGGATCCTGATGCCGATGATTATTATGGATAGATAATAATATTATAGTTTAAAATTTTTTGAGGAATTCAAAAACACTGTTTATTTTCACATGAATATATTTAAAAAGATTACAATCTTTAGAGTAAGTTACTAACGCTTTCGACCTAGAAGGTCATCATCAGGTATCTATTGATACCTGATGATGACCTTCTGACCTTCTAAAGATTGTAATCTTTTTAAATATATTCATGTGAAAATAAACAGTGTTTTTGAATTCCTCAAAAAATTTTAAACTATAACAGTATGAATTTTCACAGTGTTAATACACAAACAATACAAAAGATAGATAATAATATTAATTTACACCTGTTCAAGGTCACGCCTCTTCCTGCTTTGGATATTTTTTCCTTGATTAATAGGTTGGTATAGGGTCAACCACCCATACTGTAAAAATTGGTTCAATTTTGCCAATGCCTCCTCTATTTCAGGGAAAAGAAGCAAGAGTTGCAGAGATTATATTCATTTGAGATTTGCGTTTTTATTTTTAAAGTACCTACACATGTAGACACGTGTACGCACTAACTTACAGATATATATTTGAAGGCATGAATTAAATATGAATCTAGATATTAAAATAATATCTCGTCTATGAACGAATGATCTCACCAATGCGCGAAAAACTAACGAGATATCTAGTCTATAAAATATGAGTTTATCACCAACACGAGATATTAAAACGGGATATATCTATGTAACAAGTGATCTCACCAATACGTGAAAATTTAACGAGACATCTTATCTATAAATAAATTATAACACCAATATGAGATATTAGAACGGAAAATTTCGTCTATAAACAAATGATCACACCAACACAAGACATTTGAAGGGATATCTCGTCTATAAACGAATGATCTCACCAACAAAAGACATTTGAACGGGATATCTCGTCAATAAACGAATGATCTCACCAACACAAGACATTTGAACAGGATATCTTATATACAAACAGATGATCTCACCAATACGTGATGCCCCCTAGCACCATAGCCAGCCGGGGCCCGGTGACGCTGATGCAGGAAGGAGCCAACCAGTTGAAGATGGCCAGCACCGCGTAAATGACTGCCAGGGAAGTGTACGCGTCCCCCTTGAAGTCGGGATCGTCCGTCTTTATGCTGTCCAAGATCGTTTTCTGGAACAAAATACTATATTTACAAAACAGCACATCAACATTGATAAAAGGATCCTTTTCCATCGTATATTCAATACATTTTCGAGTTACGAGATCGAAGGGAGTATATGTAAATGTTTTATACTCGCGGTCAAGTTAACTTTTTTTAGCTCTACCGAGATTCAAACCACGCATCTTCTCATCGATGATCTGATATTATAATCACTGCACTAAGATCGATTCACTATTGATGCCATTCAAATTATTTTAAGATAGGAAAAAATGGAGGCAACTCTGCAGAGGCTCTGGCCACCCCTAGCGGAATGGCGATAGAGTTACATTTACAATACAGTTACAGTTACAGTGACACAAAAAATATTAATTTCAACATACTGCATAATTCAGAAAAATATAAAAAAAAATAAAACATGTCCAATCTAGGTTAAGATTTAACTCAAATAATAAAAAAATCTTTGAGAACATTGCATCAGATTAATCTGTTAATTATTAGCTAGGTACTTTTCTTATTCTTCTTCCTCTTATAACTCTTTAGTAAATATCTTCGATCATCATAGCAATTTGCACCTTCCATACTACGGCAGTTGTGGTTATGAAAAACCACCATCTCAGGTTCTTCAACCAAGATGTTCCCCGTCGACCTGGAGCTCATCGTCTCTCAACTCTTCCCTGTATGATGAGATATAAGAACCAATATTTCTGATCTCTTATTATGTGACGGAAATAAACCAATTTTTGTCTTTCGACAGACATTCGTATTTAGGCTCTGGTGTTTATATGGGTTAGGCTGGTTTTAGTGTCGCGCTGACAACACGCTGACCGTCAGCGCTGACAGCCAAATATATGAACTTGTCGCGCTGACAGCTACGCGCCATTCTAAAACGCTTCCTACAGGTTCATATATTTTGAACGGTCAGCGCTGACGGTCAGCGCGTTGTCAGCGCGACACTAAAACCAGCCTAAGAACCTCGGCATTTCGTCCTCTCAGTGCTCATTTGGCTTGTTTGCGCTCAAAGATAATCTTTCAATGAAATTGCCTTAAGAAAAAAAAAACGTAAAACATGATACATACAAATAACACAAACAAGCACTAAAAGGACAATTTGCTCACTGCCTCTCTCTAATGTTTACTCTCAGCTGTCTTTCCATCTTTTTGTGGTCATCCGGGAGGACAATGTGGTTTTTTGTGCTTAGAACTGTATTGACGGTGACCAGCAAAGACAAATGACTAGCGCAAGAAGGCACTGTCTTTACAAGAAGATGGCGACCAGTAGAGACAAATGGCTATCTCAACAAAGCACTGCCTTTACAAGAGGATGGCGACCAGCAGAGACATAAGTATAGCACAACAAGGCACTACCTTTTCAAGAGGATGGCGACCAGCAGAGACAAATAGCTAGCACAACAAGTCACTGCCTTTACAAGAAAATAGCGACCATCGGAGAAAATCATTGATATTATATAAGTCGCCTAACTCCATCGAGATAAATGGCTAGTACAACAAAGCACTACCTTTACGAGAAGACCGCGACCAGCAGAGACAAATGGCTAGTACAACAAAGCACTACCTTTACGAGAAGACCGCGACCAGCAGAGACAAATGGCTAGTACAACAAAGCACTACCTTTACGAGAAGACCGCGACCAGCAGAGACAAATGGCTAGTACAACAAAGCACTACCTTTACGAGAAGACCGCGACCAGCAGAGACAAATGGCTAGTACAACAAAGCACTACCTTTACGAGAAGACCGCGACCAGCAGAGACAAATTGAGAGCACGCCAACTGACAAGGCACTGCCTTTGCAAGATAATGATCGGCGATCTTCAATAGAAAACTATCGAAAATGCACTCTCTTGAATAAAACTCAAACTTGACGAATACTATTTTCGTAGATGTATAATATAAATGACCATGTTAGAAACGAATTAGAACTTTTTATTAGAAAGTGCGATGGAAACAGCAGACCAGCGTCCGCCCACCGCTGCGCTGGCCTAATTTCCAGCATACAAGTGTAATTCTAACGAATCCATCAATCGAAAGTTGACTCTAATCACTAATGTGCTTGCCGAGCATTATACACCTGAGCTGCATTAAACCAAAGACGACAATCTAGGATTTATTCCGAAATTATAAAAAATCGATGTAAGCACAGAAACTTAATTTTCTGTTACAATGTATTTTTTTTTTTTCTCCCAGACTCCCTATATTTCAGAGACCCTAGGGGTCTATGACACTTGTTGTAGTGCCGCAGAGGTGTTTACGAGCTTGGTCATCGCTACAAAGCGTCAATACTCAAGCAAGGCCCAGTTGCTGTAAGGCTGGATGGACCTTTAGTGACCGGTCTTTGGTAAAGGTTTTATGAATTTTTCAACCCAGCGAAGAGCATATTTGAAAATATAAATGGTATTTTTATGTGCTTCACCGGGATTCGAACCCACAAACTTCCATTTACGAGTCTGAAGTGTTGCCACTGGACTACTGACATCTATTCTCAATTCTTATTTTTATTTTATTTCATTTAGTTTGATTGTAATTTGATTTTAGGTTTTTTATTTGACTTTCCGAAATTCCTTGATTAATAGGTTGGTATGAATCTGACTCCCCATGCTGTAAAAACTTGGTTCACTTTTGCCAATGCCACCACGGTTTCAAAGGCGGCAAGAGTTGCAAAGTTTATGTTCATATGAGGTTTGGTTAATTTTGTATGTACACATGCAGCATGTGTAAGCGCATTTGCATGTGCCTACTTGTGGGCATGCATTATATGACAATATATCTTGTAACTTAGATTATAGATTATATCTATCATTTATTAATTAATTTTAATTTAATTTCACCCATTTTTTTTATTAGCTAGGTACTATCCCATCTTTCAGTATTTTTTTTGTCCCCTGACTTGTATGAGGCTGACCACCCATGCTGGAAAAACTTGCTTCACTTTGCCGATACCACCCCATTTCAGAGAAAGGCGACAAGAGTTGAAGGGCTTATGTTCATTTGAAATTTATGTGTTTTTGTAAGTACCTACACATGCAGCATGTATAAACGCGAACTTACATGTGTCTTCAAGAGCAACACATGAGCCTTCTTGGACCGGTCCGTAGTCCAGTGGCAACACTTCGGACTCGTAAATGGAAGGTTGTGAATTCGAATCCCGCCGGAGCACAAAAAAATATACCGTTTATATTTCCGAATGTGCTCTTCGTTGGGTTGAAAAATTCATACACCTTACCAAAGACCGGTCACTGAAAGGTCCATCCAACCTTACAACAACTGGGTCTTGCTTGAGAATTGGCGCTTTCTATAGTGACGACCAAGCTCGCAGAGGGCTCTTGAGGTGTGATACACACAAAAACAGCGCTCACCAAATAAATCATCCTAATATTATTATTATAATTGATGATTTTGCATACCGCATACTTAAATAGATAAGTATAGGATATTGGGATTGCACAAATGGATATTTAATACATTTTTATTCTTTTTTTGTTTTACAAAAAGCACATTTTTTACCCAATTTATTTTTTTGAGCTAAAACAATTGCATTCAAAATATTTTCAGGATAAAAGTTCATTGTTTTTGTTGGATGAAATTTATTAAAAATATATTTTATTCCATGTCGTGACAGGCTTTATCACAAGGCAAATAGCAAAATAGACATAAGTACATAAATGCGATGAAAACTCAAATACAAAATATCTACACATTACAAATATACCTACTTAATCTGAAAAAATTGTCCATACTTTATTTCAAAACAGCCTAAAAAATTCAGATGAAATATGAATTCAGTAAAGATTTGAAACAATAATGATTTTTCGGCGGGCAAACGTCATATTATGTTTGTAGGACTAAAGTTCTTAGCAAACTACATATAATCTAATAAAAAAAAACTTTAATCTGAGTTACAAAGATGTATAAACATTTAAAATTCATATTAAAGGCATGCCTACAAACAGACGCCTGTTAGTTCTGTAAACTGTTAACTGTAACTCTGTCGCCATTCCGCTAGGGGTGGCCAGAGCCTCTGAAGATTTGCCTCTCGCTTACAAATGTGCTTACAAATTCAAATCCAAACCTCAAATGAACATAGACCCAGCGACTAGGTCGATCTCTCTGAAACAGGGGTGACATTGGCAAATTGAACCATTTTTTACAGTATGTGTGGTCAGTCTCATACCAATGTAAGTACAAGTCATGTTAAGGAATACAAATAATCATAATGTATTTAAATAATGTTAGTTGCATGTTTAATGCACGCCCACAAGCAGACACATTGGCATTGATAAAAGTAAAGCAATTTTTACCTCATACCAACCTATAATTCAAAGACAATTAAAAAAAAATTGCTGGCTTTTCCCCTAACAACCCGGCCGGGTGAAGTCACAGTTTTGTTGTCTACAAAATTTGTTACGAGTCCATTAATAAATGAAGATGTATAGAACAATAGGGAAAGCTTGATTTTCATTAAAAAAAAACAATTTTGCAATTAATTTTGACCTCTTCGCAAAATTGTATAACATAAGGTGCAAATTATATTTAAAGTTAAGATTTATATCACCTGCATGTCCACAAAGAAACACGTGTGGGTTTACGCTTCAACATGATGCATACCTAGTGCTAAAAAAGAAAATTTATGCCTCAAATAAACATTACCTCCTCAAATAAACTATTATTCATTTGAAATAGGGGTGGCATTCGCAAAACTGAATTAGTTTTAACAGTATGGGTTGTCAGCCTCATACCGATTGGTCAAGCAAACTAGTAGTAAAACTTTAAACATGTTCTTAAGTAAAGGTAAACAAAAATATGGTTCCTTTTTTTAAAAAAATATTTCATAACCTATAAATTAAAATTATTATTTAAAAATAAATTTAACTGGAATAATATAATGCCACAGAGTTAATTTTTATCTCGTTTATACCAGTCATCAAGATTTACTTACACAAAAAAATGTGCTTATTAAAAATAAACTCAAATTCTTGCATCAAAACATGGAACTGTCAACATCACAAACGTCAAACAACCTTTTACAAAAATAAAATGAAACAAAACCACTCACTTCAATATTTCCCATGGTTTGAAAAGCCGTAAAGACAAACATAAACCCGAAACCGAGCAATATTACATTCAAAAATCTTTTTTCAATCGCCATTTCTAATATATTTTTAACAAAAATAACTTTTTACACGACTGCAAGGCAGCTCTTAACTCGACTGACTGTTTTCGTGAAACGTCAACTGTCAATAAAGAAGGAATGCGATGGAATGTACAAGTGAAGGATCGAAACGCAAGCCTCTCGAGGCCACAGCTTTAATTATTTATTTTATTCCATAAAAATAGATTAAGAAAAGTAAATACAATCGATAAAATATAAAAATGATAGCAAAACATTTGTAATAAATTTCAAACAAAGTACCTACGATTAAACAAGAAGTTACTTTGTACATCGACGATATTCATGAAGTAAAGATACTTTTCATAAGGAAATGAATGTCATCTGCAAAATTTAATCGAATTTAATTGGCTTTTTCTCACGCATATTCTGTAGGATTTGAATTGTTTTAAAAAAATGAAAGTAAAGGTCTCATTTGAAGTTACCGCGCAAACAACTTGACCAACATTCGAAAACAATAAATTTAAAATAGGTATTTATTTATTGTGCAATATAACAGAGTTATTAAACATGTAGTTGTCCAAACTTTTAATTTTCAAGTATTTTTGAAGGATTTTTTTAGTTTTATTAATTTAAGAATGTACTCATAATTAAATTAAATATGGTTAGGAAAATACATAGCCGAACAGCTATCTATTTACTTTTAAATCTCCAGTGTCTATGAAGTACATGTTCGTAGAAGTACGTGTTCCCGTGCTTCAATTTTATATTAAAAATAAATATATCTTGTTGAATATTAATTAAAATAAATACATCTACGCATTCAGTGATTAAACATGTGTTAAAATATAATTTTGTGTGGTGTAAAATTGCGAAAGAATTCGTTAGAGGGACGATTTTTTCATACGATGATGGAATGGATGATCTCATTTTTATTTGACTCAAGGAGGGACTTCATATCTGTCAACATCGTTTATTGTTCTTTGTAGTTTTACATATTAAATATATTATCTTAGAAGCCTTAAATATATTATGATGAAGCAGTTTTTAAGAGCTGGGAAGCAATTGGCCGATCAGACATTTTCTAGGTAAGGTTTAACCTTCAATATGTTTTTCTGTATGAATTATTAAGTTTTATT
Organism: Agapetus fuscipes; assembly: GCA_951799405.1. Lineage (NCBI taxonomy): Eukaryota > Metazoa > Arthropoda > Insecta > Trichoptera > Glossosomatidae > Agapetus > Agapetus fuscipes. Next base: position 8,248,059 of record OX637345.1, read on the forward strand.
CATCACTATATTGCCTGATAAGACAGATATATTATCATATACCAATCGGAAATATAAAAAGTCATTTGAATTGATTATTTATTTAGAATATACGTGTTTTTTTGGTAGCATTTCGTAGCTACTGTTTTTATATAATACGTATATAAGATTTGTTCATCTTCTTGCACAATATTCGTCTCGAGAATTTCAATGAACAGTAATGCAATTGTCTGCTACTCAGGCCCGGATCTAGGGCGGTTCGAGCGGTACGACCGAACCAGGGCCCCCGCTGCCAAAGGGCCCCCAAAAGTCTTATTCTTATCATTATTCTAAAAAATAAAGCATAGAAAATGTAAAGAAATGCCACTTTTTTCACTTCCACTTTATAACGCTACGTTTCATACGGACAAAGTCTTTAATACTTAGGAAATACAAGCTTCTCACAACAACTATTCAAGGGCCCCAGAAGAACTGAATAGGGCCCCGAGCATTCCAAACAGTAATCAAGTAATAAAAGTTTCTCCTCAAACTAAAAAAAAAAAACAAAGCAAGCAAAGGTACCGAAGATGTGCAGTCGTACCCGTCCGTGTCAAACAATGGAACCTTAAGGATTATAGCGCTTTTGTTTCCGGCCTTGTCGGCAACAGTTCCGAGGACAGGATTGTAAATCTTTCTCTACTAAGATAAGAAAGTATAAACAATACAAATATCGATACAAAATATTTGGTTGAAAAAAATATAGTGTTGAAAATAAATTTTGCTTTATTTTAATCTAACTAGATCTTCCTTTCAAAAATTTATTAATTCACACTAAGTGCATGCACACGCATTTCCTTGACATATCGGTTGGTTACCATACTGTAAAAATGGTTCACTTTGCCAATGTCACCTCTGTGTCAGGAATGGTCGGCAAAAGTTGCAGGGTGTATGTTTGTTTGAGGTTTGGATTTTAATTCGTAAGTACTTATTCAGCAATTGTAAGCGTGAACTTGCACGTGTTTATTTGTAGGCATGTGAATATATCTTTGCTATATCGATAGCAATATTCCTGAAGGGTTCCGCAAGTGGCAAGTGGAACCTATTTATATTTACAGTTAAGGGGGCTGGCTTTACGCCAACCACTCCCGTTAAAGTGGGGGTTTCCCAGCTTCCAAGAGAGATGGTACTCGTTTTTTGTGAAGGCTAAGTAAGCCTTGCCGGTATTTTATTTTGGGGTTTGAAATAAACACTGAAACGAGAAATCATATCTGACACCCTTGGTAGGACTCGAAAACCGAGCTCACGGCATGGAATGCAAGCACTCTAACAACTGAGATATCGACTAGACTTACATTATAGATAAATACAAGTTAATAGATTTACATTCTGCTTAACTTATTGACTCCTTGACTTATAGGTTGTTATGCGGCTGACCACCCATACTAAAAAAAAATGGTTCACTTTGCCAATGCCACCCCTGTTTCAGGGAAGGACGGCAAGAGTTGCAAGGCTTATGTTCATTTGAGATTGGGTTTTTATATTGTAGGTCCACATGCGGCATGTGTTAGCGCGAAATTATACATATCTGCTTGTGGGAATGCATTTAATATAAATCTTAAATGATATATATCTTTGCAGCTTAGATTAGATTAGATTATATTAACATAAGTACGCCAGTGATATTTCAATTAATTTGAAATGAAAAAAGTTATTCCATTTCAGTATATTTTTGACCAAAATGAAAATACTTTTACGTTCTTTGATGTTATAAGGCTGACCAAAAAATTGTGAGAAGTGGTTCACTTTGGCAATGTCATTCTTGTTTCGGGGAAGGTCGGCAAAAGTTTCCGGGGCTATATTCATTGAAGGTTTTGGTTTTTATTTTGTGTGTGCATATGCGGCATGTGTAAAAGCGAACTTACGCGTGTCTGCTGATGGGCATGAATTTTACATGAATTTTATGTAAATCTTAATTTATCAAATGCAACGTGTAAATTGTTAAACCCTGGAATGCTAACCTAATTGCGATTTTCTAAAACTTCACTTCTTTCTTTATCCGCAGCTTCTTTTTTCGATTAAGTACCTTGAAGATATATTTCGGTTAATTTATATTATTGTTCTAAAACCTTATTTGTAAAAAGTAAAACGTTAAAACTTTAACTAGTAGCTCTTTTATCGTAAGAAGGTACGCAAGTACTTTGATTATCAAGTCGTGTTTTTTTTATATTGTCACGTAAAATGTATCCATAGCTCAATTTGTGGAATGCTCAATCAATTCCCACGAAGAGTATCAGAAATCATTTTCCGTTTCAATTTTTATTTCAAACCCAACTAAAATAAGTAAAATAAGTAAGACCTGTAAAATTAAATAGGTTCCATTCGCCACATGCAATCCTTTCGCTGACCATACGGTAAGATGCTGATGCTGCAAAATGTAAGTGCAGCTTTTATAAACATGAATTAAATGAAAAATATCAGATTTTTGTTTTTGAAATGACACCTTGAATAATTGACGGGTGCGATGGTTATCTTACGTAAGTACTCGTACATCACAAAAAAGGTAAACGTTTCAGGCTTCAGTGAATACCATGGAAGATTTTTATTTTAAAATATATTCCTTTCATTGTACTACTAATTTCATAAGAAAAATGAAACAAAGGCGTTAGGGGAAGGTGCGGCCGGCGCGGCGCCTGCTTTGCACAGTATTTACTTTTGTTTTCAAACTATCTCTTTTGATTTATTGCGTCAATAATACATTTGCCTTTGCAAATAAAATAACTGGAAGAATGCATTACCTTTGCCCAAAAACAAGTTTATGTGTGGAAGCAAATAGAGGTATTCTTTATTATTATTGATATGATCTCTTCCAAGAAGATTTTTTATAGAAAACGCTACTAACGCCACTAAGCTACACATAAAGAGCAACTTCTTGCCGCATTCCCCCCAAAGGGGCTGCATGTAGTGAGTGGAACCTATTTATTTTTACAGGTAAAAGGGCCGGCCTTATGCCAAACACTTCATTTGAAATGAGTGTTTCCCAGCTCCTGAGAGGGCTGGTCCTTTTTTTATGTGAAGGCTGAGTAAACCTTGCCGGTATTGTGTTTAAAATGAACACGAAACGGAAAATGATTTCTGATACTTTTGGTGTATAGACCACCAATATTGTCTTTGCCAATGTCTCTCCTGTTTCAGGGAAGGTCGGCAAGAGTTGCAGGCCTTATATTCCTTCGAGATTGAGTTTTTATGCTGTAAGTCTACATGCGGAACATGTTGCGAGAATTAATGTACTTATTATGAATCTAGAATGTAATATATCTTTGCAGCTATGACTATAGATTCTAGAGGTCAGTTTCACACAAACTTATGTGTCAAATAAGCTTTATCTATTATGTGTGAATCACACCTCAAAAGACCTCTGCAAATTCGGAGTGAAAATTGCTAATATGTAGCATTGTACTTGCATTTTTTTTACCTAATTAGTGCCATTTTTTATTCTAATCTAAATCTAAATCAAAGATGAAAATCAATTGAGATTCATATTAAATGCATTCTCGTAAGCAGAGACGTATAAGTTTGCGCTTACACATGCCGCATGTGGACCTACAATATAAAACCCAATCTCAAATGAACATAAGCCCTCCGACTCTTGCCGACCTTCCCTGAAACAATGGTGACATTGGCAAAGTGAACCATCTTTTTGCAGTATGGGTGGTCAGCCCCATACCAACCTAAAAGTCAAGAATAGAATCAAGGAATTCAACCATTCAATTAGCATGTTCGTAAATTGTATATTTTGGGTTCTGAAAAAAAATAAGCGCGAGGGCAGGGGATTTTGTGATAAGGGGGGAGGGGGGGGGGACTATAGGGGGCCCCGAGATTTTTTTCCGCACCAGGGCCCCCAGAGGGGTTAATCCGGGCCTGCTGCTACTGCCTGTGAATAAACATATGCAATATTATAATCAATTATTTACCTAGTAACCATATTGAATGGTTACAAGTCCCTTGACTAACAGATTAGTATGAGGCTGACCACCTATAAATAATCTACAATCTAAATACCAAAGATGTATCAACATTTAAGATTCAAATTTATTCTCACAGGCATGCACGTGTAGGTTCGCGCTTAGACATGCTGCATGTGTAGATATATAATCTATAATCTAGGTTGCAAAAATATATTGGCATTAATTAAAGCTCATATTTAATACATCCTAACATGTAAGTTCGTGCTTACACATGCTGCATGTGTACATAGAAAATAAACCAAACCTCACATGAACATAAACTTTGCATTTCCTGCAGCCTTTCCCTGAAGCCGGGGTGGCATTAGCAAAAGTAAACCAAGTCTTACAGCATGGGGGGTCAGCTTCATATCAATCTAATAGTCAAGGAACACAAAATTTTTGCAAAATCAAATAAAAAAGTTAAAATCAAATTAAAAGTAAACTTAATTAAATTTAAAGTATAATTAAAATTGAAAAAAATAGATACGTACAAAAGAAACCAAACCTATAATAAACAAACCTTTCAACTCCTGGCGCCTTTCCTGAAAACAAGGTGGCGTTGGCAAGAGTGAACCAAGTTTGCACAGCATGGGGGGTCAGCCTCATACCAACTGATAAGTCAAGTTCCTAAAAAAAAATATTTACAAGTTGAAAACTGGTTTCAACACATCAAGCTGTACTGTAGATATTGAAAAAGGCTCTAAATATCACACACTATAAGCGACAGTTTGTATCAAAATGTATGGCGGAGATAAAGGTGTTGCGTGAGCTGTATAATCAGAGACTCTAGCGGGGCTATTCTTAGACATTTTAGTCGCCCGTTGAGCCCACGCTTTGACAAACTAATGATGCCTCGCCTGGAAGTTTCATGACCACGGTCATTCTTACCTACCGAATTTTGGTAGTTTTTCTATGAAGACTGTAATCAGCTGTTCGCTTGCGGCCATCTTAGATTGACAGGTCTTCATACAAATGCATCATTAGTTTGTCAAAGCGTGGGCTCAACAGGCAACTAAAATGTCTACGAATAGCCCCGTAGGGGTCTATGACACTTATTGTAGTGCCGACGAGATTTTGATGTGGGGGTTGATGTTCTGATCCTGTGTTGCAGGGCTGTTAGCTGCGTAGTGTTGTGTTGTGTGTGGTGGTGGCTTTGTTTTGAAACACTGAAAGGAAATGGCGATTGACATATTGCTTTTGAATAGGACCAGATGAAATTGGGTTGGGAACACAGCAGTGGCGAAGGGTGCCATACAAGCCGGTTCCCATCGGCTTCCCTTTTATAATGATGTAACAAAGTAGTTAAAAAATATAGGCACAAAGTAAAAAAATACATTTAAAACCAAAGAAACAATACGTATTTTTCCCCCATTGAAACCATGCAGTCTACTTTATTATCATTTTTGCCTCATTTTAAACTGGAAACCGATGGGAATCGGCTTGTATGGCACCCTTCGCCACTGGAACACAGATACCGGTAACTCATTGCATTTTTAATATTTTGGATGGTTGCATTTTTGTTGGTAGAATGCTTACATTCCATGCCAAGAGTTTGGGTTTGACCGAGGCTGTCAGAAATGATTACCCGTTTCAGTGTTTATTTCAAACCAAGTTTTACTCAGCCTTTGCAAGAAATGAATATCAGCCCTCCCTGGAGCTGGGGTACCCCCGCTCTTACTGTTGTTAGGGTAAGCCGGTCCTTTACCCGAGAAAATGATTATGTTCCACAAGCATACATGCAACTCTTTCCGAAATAACGTGGAAGAAGTTGCTTTATATGTGTTTATTAGTTGCGATAGGCACAGGGCAAGCAGTAAAATTGTTTCTTTAGCAAACACTGGTATCAGAGCTGTGTCTGATTTACTTCAATATTCCAATTCAATTACTTAGTGTAAACATGCATGTTATCTATCAATTTTCACATTCAATTTTGTATATTTCACATTACTGTAAATAGTGGCTTATAAAGTTTCTAGATGATGATGATGATGATGATGATTATTTGTAGAGTACCATCTCAGAAAAAAAACACTTTGAAGTTTCTTTCAGACATATAATTCAAATATAATAGAGTACCACATAAAACCTCTTATTTTATTATTAGTAACACTTTGAGTTAAAGTCTAGTTTTTCAGTGCGTAGGTTTTGTTTTCGCAGGCAAGGCGACGGTCTTACACCTACCACTTCACTGGAAAAGGGAGTTTCCCAGCTCCTGAGGGGGCTGGTTCTCATTTCCTGTGAAGGCTGAGTAAACATTGCCAATATTGTGATTTTGGGTTTGAAATGTTCTTAAATGCCGAAATGGAAAGTGATGTCTTTATTCCTGACATGCTTGTTGGGGATTCAACCCTCTGGCATGGAACCCAAGCATTCTAACGACTGAGCTATTTTATTTGTAAATAATAGAATTGCATATTTAAAAATAAACACCATACTTTTGACTTGTGTCACCTTACATTTGGGGGATAGGAAAGTGTTTGTGAGATAACGTGTGAATTGTATTATCTGCTCCATGACTAAGCAGTGACACACTGTGTTTACTGATACCAAGAGTTATCTGGGAAACAGACCTCACTCAATGTTAGCTATCACTAATATTTATACAATGCTGGAAAGCTCGCCTTATCATATTCGGTTCTGTTAATGTATGTTGTTCAATGAGAGCTTAGTAGCTTCATACTGAATGAAAAGAGAAGTCTTAGGAGAATCTGTTGCTCGATCATTGTGCTGATGTTGACGACTTCCATTACCGTATTGAAGTGATTTCCCACTCAGCGTGATGAATGCTTCGGCAACCTTGCAGGTGCCATTTTACACTCCCAGATCCACAGTGAATGGCCTCGGAACATTGAAAATGGCGGAAAAAACAATGATGTCATTTGGCCAGCTAAGTTCTAACTCTTACCGCCAGAGGTGCTAGTATCTCATCCATAAAAAAAGCTTTTTTATCTGTCAAATCTTGTAGAGGTTTGAATGCCATGAGTCGTTTTAATGGAAAATAATAAATAAATCATAGCTGAGGGATATTTTGAACATTCAAAGTCCATTGTCATCTCCATACACTGGTTACTAAATAAAATAAAGGGATTGTCAGGAATTGTTACGGTGTTATTCTCAAACAGCAAAGCCATGGCTCATCCACAGCCTTCAGTGAATCTTACATACAAAAAACTGATGATCCGTGGATCAGCTATGGATCAAATGTTTTGTGAATAGCACTGTTAGACCCTGTGCTCCTATTAAATCATCCTAAATGATATAATCAAATCAGGCGGTCATCTTTATTTATTCATTGTGCAAGTCAGATTTTTTTAATGTTATAATCATTGATCACATTTAAAGAAGAAGAAATATGGAGCATCAGAGCCGTTTGAAGAGTCAAAATCTACGCCTAAGGTGTAGTGTTAGTGAGGCAAGGTAAATGAGAAATAAGAAACAAAAAAAATGTTATTGTATGTCTCCTTTTTTGGCTTATGACGCTGCTATCTTATGTTTCTTTTATAATTGTGTACTTACTTGCGTTCCATGGCATATGCATAAGTTTACAAAGAAACTCACCTATTACATTTTTTTAATTTTTTTATTAATGGTTTTAATAAATTTATGAACACCCTATTATTGATTACATCTGATGTTATTTTTTTCACGGTTCAATGATAGAATTTCAATTAGAAAATTGTTCTAAATAATATGAACCTATTGGACCGTACAGAAATACAGAGTCTCTAAAGTTGTTATGATGGAAGATTTAGACCGGTCCGTAGTCTAATGGGTTAATGCTAAAGACTCATGGGTTCAATTCCCCACAGAGCACAATAAAAGAAATTTAATTTTCAAGATATTGCTCTTGAAAAAAATGCACAATAAACTATGTTACTTAGTATATAAAAGCAGCAAGTAAATAAACCTAAAAAATAGTGGAATAATTAACACAACACCTGGCCAGGCAAAAGACAGTACAGAGCATCATAATTTCAGTACAATATTTTGTAAGTAGTTTGAATAGGCACTAGAGTGCACCGTACTGCATTTAGCATTACCGCCAACTGTATGGGCTCACAGTGCTGTAAACTAGAAAAACATCCCTGTTTATTGGAATTCCATTTTTAATTTATTATGGATAATGTCACACAGTCAAGGGATATTTTGAATGTTCGGGAGTCCATTAAACATTTTCAACATTAAAACCTTAAACACCAAAAATGCAAATCAACTGCCATTTTTTTTGGTCCTCGCATACTTCTTTCATTTTATCCAGTCATAACTTTTTCATGCAAGCTCTACATATGATTTAATATTGTGCCAAAAATTATTTTTAATGTCTCTTTAATTGAATGTAATTGAATGGCTTATTTCATGAGATGACATCAGTCTGTCTGGTCTAGCTAAATGAATCAGCCCAACACAAAAACTGAAAACTTTAATTTACATATTCACATAGGGGCGTACATCCTATACAGGCACATGTATCTATAAGGTAGGCAACATATGACAAAAACAAACATCCATTAAGAAAACTAAGATGGCCGATGTCAATTTCTTCCCATAGCAATGCACGTGCCGTGAAACCAATAATAGATAAGCAATGAAAACATCAGCGTCATACATCAAAAAAGAGACTTAAAATAACAATGATTTTTATTGGACAGTTTTCTTTGGCCATTACCTGGAAACTGATTATAACAAGACCACCTCAATTTTGGCACACCAGACAGTTTTAATGCTCTCTCTATTTATTTTATTTTAATCTTAATTCCAAGTTGCAAGGATCTAAGTATTACATTAAAGATTAATATTACTTAGATACTTTCTCACGAGTAGACACATATAAGTTCGCGCTTAAACATGCCATATGTGAACTTACAACATAAAAACCAAATCTCAAATGATATACAACAGAAGTGACATCGGCAAGTGAACCATTTTTTACAGTATAAGTGGTCAGCCTCATACCAACCCATAAGTCAAGGAACAAAAATCATGCAATATTTAAAATTATAAAATACATTATCAACTTATTACAAATCAATACAGAATATCAATGCAACAAATACATTGAACCATAAAAATATGACTTCGAGCTCTGCGTGTAGCCTGTAGTCCATGATTCCACATTGGGAGCAAATGTATTAGTCGTCTTGCTGTACGGCAGTAATATTGAATGCCACAAGTACTTGTAGACACATTGGGTGAGGTGCTTGTTATGGGCACATGTGCCATCTCTATTCAAATAAGCTGTGCTCACTTTAAATGCCACTTTAACTTTATAATGGTCGGCAATCTACAACAGTGTCTATATTATAAAACACTCAACTCACTTTGATCTCGTATCGGAAAATATGTATGATAACTAAATCACTTTCTAGGACTGCCATCATATATTCCATAATTTTTCGATTTAAGCAATCTAGGGTAATTGCAGTGGCGGCGAATACAATTGAAAATACTATGGTTCACAACCACAACCATATATTTTATAGTATGAAAAATAAAGGTTTCATTGATAATTTTCTCAAATGAAATGTCAAGAATTTGAGTCCTGCTAAAACACAGCACGTTCGACTAGCCAAGCCGTGACGTCACTGGATCCGCCAAGCTACCTGTGGGGGCCTCGGTACAGTTCTATGAATTACATACTATCCAAAGATCCAGTGATGTCATATCCGCCTAAATAAAAATGTCATGTTCTACCGGAACAGGACATTTTTCATTAACTGAAAATGGTTAATGTTTCGTGGAAGTCACATTTCATTTATTGTTGCTGATTTCATTATTGCTGCTTGTGATTGAAAAATTATAGAACCACCTGGAACAGACCTGCTAACATCGCTCTCATTTCAGGTCGGGTAAATCTGAGTCGCTGAGCGATGAGCTGCAAGCGGCTGACAGGAAGGTGGAGCACGTGCGAGGCTCGCTGCAAGCGCTGTGCAAGCGCTTGGGCGGTGTGAGCGCTCCGCCCGCCTCCCAGGAACCCGCGGCTAGGGAGAAGCGCCTGAGGAAGCTAACGGAGTACCAGCTGGGGCTCGCCATGCAAGAGGCCACAGCTTTTGAAGATGATAGTCTTCTCAAGTACATCATGCAAGAATGCTGTAAGAATCTACTTAATATTCTTTTTTATGTAGATTCTTCTCCAGTTGATAGCTCAGTTGGTAGAGTGCTTGCATTCCATGCCAAGAGCTAGGTTTCAAATCCCACCGACGGTGTCAGAAATGATTTCCCGTTTCAGTGTTTATTTCAAAAACTCAAAATAAAATACCAGCAAGGTTTACTCAGCCTTCGCAAGAAATAAGTACCAGCCCCTTGGGAGCAGGGAAACCCTGACTTCAATTGAAGTGGTTGATGTAACTATAAACGGTTGCTTACCTGTAAAAATAAATAGATTCCACTCACAACATGCAAAACTCTTCGGATATAACACAGCAAGAAGTTGCACTAAATGTGTAGCTTAGTTTCGTTGCATCTTCGATCTGTGTTTGTTACTGTGTAAAATTGATAATCTATAGCATGGGTCGGCAACCTGCGGCCCACGGGCCGCATGCGGCCCTTAAGGCGTCTTGGTGCGGCCCGCAAGATATTCGCCGCAACGCATGTGCCGGACGATATCATACACATACACAATAGAGTGAAAAAAAAAATACAACAAATGTCGTAAAAATGGACAAAAAGCGTTTTATTTTTATAACTAAAATATTTTAGGCAAAGACATGTGCTCCAAGCGTAGGGGCGGATCTTAGACTCGAAAGGTGGTCAAACTTATCCAAAGGGGGGAGTAGAATTTGTGGGTAGATTTCCGTATGTAGGCCGGTGTCGATTCGCGTGGAGTTCCCTGAATCGCGGGATTCCCAAATTGAATTGGCGGGGATTCTACAATATGAGATTTATTATGGGGGGTAGAATCAATATTGAATTTCATTTGTAGTTCGTACGTCAATTTGTTAATGTTCACGATACATGACGTGGCGGGGGGGGGGGGGGGGGGTAGTCAGCATGTACTGAAATGCTGACCGTTAGATCCGCCACTGACCAAGTGCGGCCCGCACTAAATCCCACGTAAAATATTTGGCCCTTTTGCAACAAAAGGTTGCCGACCCCTGATCTATAGTTATAATAATCTATAATCTTATTCCAACATTAATTAGTCCTGGATCATTCTGGAATACTTATTTATGCATTAGGAGGGCAGTTAAACTGAGTAGAGGCAAATGCATTTCAAAGTAAATGATAATGGGGTCGGAACATTGAAAAGAGCGGAAAATAAATCTCATCAGACTACTTCCAAATCTGACCGCTCATCCGTGCAAAGCTTTCTTATCTGTCAAATCTTTTGTAGGTTACATTCCTAATTGTCTTTGCACATCGTAAGCACATCATTTTAATGCAAAATAAGATAATACACTTACTAAATTGGTTGATTTTGCAAAATAATTCAAAGAGTGTACAACTTTGCTTGGATTAAATAAACACAAAATTATTTATATATTTTTTTAAATCACCAATTTCAATTTCAAGTATATCCGATATCATGCCCAAAGCAGACATGTGTACTGTGTAAGTTCACGCTTACACATGCCGCATGTGTACTTACAAAATAAAAAAAACATCTCAAGTGAACATCTTAGTTACTTCTTTGAACATCTTTGAACAATCCTTGCTGTCCTCTGGAACAGGGGTGATACTTATGTCAGATAAATAATGCCTAAGCAAGTTGAACCAATTTTTACAGCACGGAGGTCAGCCTCATTCCAATCTATCAATCAATCAAGGAAGGTAATAATTTCTTCGTAATATTGACATATTTTAATACCTGATGATGGCAATATATGACCGAAAACATTTGTAAATATTAAATAAAATAAAAGAGTGGAAAAAAACAGTGTTTCTAATTAAAATATTACTTGGTTTTTAAAGTATTATTAAGAAGGAATTAACAATGAATTTTCACAGTGAGTACACAAACCATAAAAAATATAATGAAGGTAAAAATGTTTAAACTGGATTGCATTTCAGCCAAGACGGAGATGAGTCTGGCCAACGAGATAGCCGACCACGAGTCCAAGGTGGAGCAGCTGGTGAGCTCGCCCCTCATCGCAGTGACAGAGCAGGACCTGCCCAACATCATCAAGGCCAAGAAGCAGCTGTCCCGCCTCATGGGCGAGAAGGACAGCGCCAACAGCCGATACAACGTGAGACTCTCTCTTCTGAGCCTGTACTAGGGACGCTCACCCGGTGCCTGGAAAAGTACCTCAAAAAGTCCCTGCTGTGGAGGGCTCGGGCAGTTGTAAACCAGGCCAATGATATTGTTTTTCAACACTTCTCAAATATCACTCTAGTGTTTTATTTTGTTTTCCAAGAAGGTACTTGACTTAGTTTTTCATTTCATAAAACATTTTATTGTTAAATAAAAATGATTATTTATTTTATAACTCAATGATTTTGTTCATGTAGCTAAATATATGAAGACATTACCCTGCTGTATAGTTTTCAATGAGTTACCATTCAATTGATTGGAATTTATTGTGTTAAAAATATTTACACAATGGGATATTTTTCTTCTTTCTCTTCTACTGTTGAAAAAGGGAAAGAGAAGACAAAGATTCCACTTAATTTCCTCTAGGCAGCTGAAACCAAGACTACCAAAAAACAAAACAGAGCAATTGTCAGCCTTAGAGTTAAACTGGTACAACTAACCGAAGGCTAAACAAGTAGAGGGTCAATTGTTTGTTGTATAAATTGTTTAGAATCAAAGGATATTTTTCTTATTTCTCTAGCATTTATTCCTACAATATCTGTTGGTATTCTCTCACGTATTAACACCTGTTGATTATTATTTCAGTCCCTCCTGCGTCAGACTGAGCTGAACCCTGCCAAGGTCACCCAAGCCAAAGAGGAAGCCGAGGAGGCGGAGCTGCGCGCCGACCAGGCCCGCGACCTGCTGGCCTCGGAGATGTTCTCCCTGCTGGCCAAGGAGACGGAGCTGGCCAACATCGTGCTGCAGTACATCAAGCTGCAGCGGGCGTACCACGAGAGCGCGCTGCACACCCTCACCGACACTGTGCCGCACCTCGAGAAGTACATCAGTGAGTGGCATTCCAGTCTGATTCTTCATGTGCCATTTCAAACTAATCTAATCTAATCTAAGTTGCAAAGACATGCAACATTGGGCGACGATTTGGGACCTATTTATTTTTACAGTTGAAGTGGGGGTTCCCAACTTCCGGAGGGGCTGGTTCACATTTCTTGTAAGTCTGAGTAAACCTTGCCGGTATTTCATTTTGGGGTTTGAAATAAACACCGAAACAGGAAATCATTTCTGACACCCTCGGTGGGATTCGAACCCGAGCTCACGGCATGGAATGCAAGCACTCTACCAACTGAGCTATCAACCAGACATTCGGGGATTCACGTTATATGCATTCTCACAAGCAGACACGTGTAAGTTCGCGCTTGCACATGCCGCATGTGAACCTACAACATAAAAACCCAAATCTCAAATGAACATAAACTCTTGCCGACCTTACCTGAAACAGGGGTGACATTAGCAAAGTGAACCACATTCTACAGGATGGATGGTCAGCCGCATACCAACCTATAAGTCAAATAACATACACAACAAATTACATTTTTAAACAAGGATCAAAATAGGGATTGAGTTATTTTTAAACCATTGTTATAGGTTTTTCGCCACAATGTCCTTCAACGTCCTTGAGTTCTTCTCCTCTCAATCTTTCTTCGCATGATAAGATGGAGAAGGCGGTATCTATCATTCTTGATAACATGACCTAAGTACATCAGCTTCTGTTTGATGGTTGGCAGAAGTTCTTTAGTGGTATGCATGTGTCGGAGGACTTCCTCGTTACTGACTCAATCACATCCAGTAGACACTGATCTCAAACGCTTCGATTGGGCTCTCAATGCCTATGCCTGTGAAACCACCAGATTGTCTTATTTACAATAATAATAACTACACAGTTAAAATTTATTAATCGGATATTAGACGCACCGTTATAAGAGAACTTATATTATTCTCGACGTTTTGTTAGCGATGTAGCTAACTTCTTCAGGAGACACCCTCTCTGCACGATGACTGAGGATGAACTGTGTGTTCATCCTCTACCAGCTAACGAAACGTCGAGAATAGTTCTCTTATAACGATTCGTCTAATATCTGATTAATAAAATTTACTGTGTAGTGATTATTATTGTAAATATGTCAAACGACCGTAATTCCAACCTAAACCTGACAATCACCAGATTGTCATTTGTTGACAATTGCAATCAATGTTTCAGATGACAGCAATGTGAAGCCGGTGTTTGGTTTCCCGCTGGAGGAGCATCTGAGAGTGACTGGTCGCACCATCGCCTTCCCCATCGAGCTGTGTGTGTGTGCGCTGCATGAGCTTGGCCTGCTTGAAGAGGGACTGCTGAGAATAGCGCCAGGTATGCAAAATCAGTATCCACAATGGCACCACAACCTGGGATGGGTCGTGGCCTCCTTGATCATCCGAAGCCTCCAGTTCCATACTCCCATCGCACGATAGTCTGCCACCGCTCTGGATCTCCCCAATGTCCTACGTCCCTTTGGGTCTGTCATCGCAACCATATTTTCCAGACTCGGATAATGTATCCACTAAATGTGACCCCGCCAATACAGTCTGCTGACTTTTATTGACCTAACCACAAACATATTTTTACATTGGTATAGTTTGTCTTGGTACATTGTTATAGTTCAGAGTTGTATGTTCTTTGCCATATGTTCTTATCTTTTATTGAGCTGTAAATGCAGCAGAAGGGGTTTCCTTTCAATGAGGTTTCAGAGGCGATGGACAATAGAAAATAATTCATTTGTCTTTTGACTTGGACTTAAGAATCAATACAAGTTGAAGAAAAAAGTTTAATTCTAGATGTTATGAAGCTCCGTAAACATTACTGATATGGTATAAACAAAATTATCATATCACTTTATTTATATTAGTTTCAAAAAGTGTAATTATATAGTTTATAAATATAATAATATACTCTGTGCTAATTGTTGTACATTTTTTTATTTTCAGGATCGTCGAGGATGAAACGCATGAAGCTATCTCTAGACGCCGGAATATTCACTTATCCTCTCCCCTTGGAGTACAGAGACGTTCACGTTCTAGCAGGAGTTCTGAAATCCTATCTGAGGGAATTACCCGAACCACTTCTCACCCACAGACTGCACGACACCTTCATGACGGCCATCACCAAGAATTCCACCGAGGAAACAAAGATAGAAGCTCTGGCAGAAGCCATCAGACTACTGCCTAAAGCAAACTACAACAATCTGCAGTACTTAATGAAGTTTCTCTCGGCTTTAACACAGAAACACTCTGTAAACAAAATGACGCCGTCAAATATTGCCATAGTTATAGCACCAAATCTGTTGTGGAGTGGAGATTCAGGAGGAATGGGCTTCGATATGTGCAATACAACCAACCTCAACTGTATTGCGGAGCTTCTAGTTAAGCATTGCGATCGCTTCTTCAAAGAAGACATCAACTTCTTCACGTCGTTCAGCAAAGAAGATCTCTTGCCGGATTTGTGTGATTACGGATTCACGCCAAATTTCGGAATGGGAACTTATAATCAAGGTTTTAATCCGGCCGTGGATAACCATAACGGAGATCAAATGAGTAAATCCATGCTGGAGTATTCTTCACATTATACCGCAGCTAAACCAAATGTTCAACTAGTCCAGAGCAAGCAGAGCCACTCGAGGAGTAACAGTCACGACACGAGCTTGATCCTTGTTGATAACGAGATGAAAAGGACTCAGTCCAACAGCTCCCTGTCCGATCATTCAAGTCCCCCGCAGGGGAGCCCCAAACCCATTACCAGAAGGAAAAACAAACCATTAGCGCCCGTGCCTCCAAACTTTACGCCTCCTGATAAGAATAAAAACACAAAAAGCGAAAGTTCACCGAATAGTAAGCAAGATAAAGACACCAAAGTAAATAATAATGTTAAGAGTGACGCGGAAAAACCTGATAAACCGCCTCGTCCTACTGTTTCTGAACCTATGAAGCTGATTACAGGGGTGCAGACTATTAATAGGTCTACTTATAAGAGTAAGCCTGTTAACAAACTCGTCAAGAACTTTAACGGAAGTCGGGAGAATCTAACTAATATACTGTTGAAAGAAAGAAGAAAAAGCTATGAGTTTGATCACGAAAATCTCGGGAAGGAAAGTAAAATCAATGTCCAGGCTGGTTCAGTTCAAGCAATTAATCAACTAGGGAGCACTAATAAAATAAATAGTTCAACAAATACTCCATTGCTAACGAAGGATGCACTGAGCGTAAAAACAGGCTTCTTGCCACCGAAACAATTTGTGCAATCGGCGGATATTCCTGCAAAACCAATGCCAGTAGCTGCACCTAGAACAGTTCTCCTGCCAGCGAATAAGCAAGAAAACGCAACTTACATTGACAAGGAAAGCGGCGTCGAAGTTATACTGAGAAGACCTAGCGGGGAAAACCTTTCTATGGGTCCTCCAACCGCTGCAAAACCTGCTATTCCAGAAAGACCAGCCACACTTCGTCCTCAGTCATTTAGAAACTCTGTGCAAAAGAACCCGTCTATAGAAGCGTTAACAAGTATTGATATCTCGCAAAACGGAAGCAGTGGCGGGGCAGGAACTGTCTTAGAACGAACTCACGTTTATAACGTGGACAAACAACATCCTACGATTATCACTGTGGGAAATAATCAAGAAAAGTTGACAGCTCGTTTGTCTGAGTCTTCACCTGACGAGGAGCAACAAGAAATCATTCAGCGGACTCACAGCACAGGGTCTAATAAGCAAGTCAAAGTGGAGGGACAGCAGACGGAGGCAAAGAGTCTCACTAGTCAAATGCGCAAGCTGTCTCAGTCGGAAGGCAATATCCTGGACGTTCCGCCTTCTCCGAGGGCTTACCACAAACCTCCTCGGCCCCAAATACCTGCTCCACCACCTCCCACTCAAGCCCAGCCAAGAAAAAGCAACACTGAAAGCACAGACCTATAGTGAAACATTGCCTCGTTAGCGAGAACAAACATTTATTAGAGCGTAAGCACAGACTTATTGTGAAAAATATTCTCGTTGGCAAGATAAAACATTTATTAGGGCGTGAGCACAGACTTATTGCGAAACATCTCATTAGCGAGAATATACATTTGTTAGTGCTTCAGGCCAGACCTATTGTGAAACATATTCTTGTTGGCGAGAACTAACATTTATTATTGTATAAGCACAGACTTATTGTGCAACATAGTCTCGTTAGCGAGACCAAACATTTAATAAAAACTTAGCAAGTAGAATGATTATAATATTAATGATTATGATTAAATATCCTATCGAATGGTTGTGTGATGCTATAAGCTTGCCGGAATTAATGGTGATCGTTATATTGTGATTTCTGAGATGGATTGTTATCATTAGACACATTGTTAACAACTTAACAATAATCTTTCTTAGAACAAAAATTCTATTATTGCCTTGATAATATCAATGCCTCCAACCTTAACTGTTGTAGCTACAAAACTTGATAGTTTGAATGCCTCGTTAATGACTCTCTTTAAATTTTATTTTTAATTTTATCTCAAGTCGAGGTGCTATAACTTTCTATGTATCTCAGTTACCCGGATTTTTTTTCTTTCTAATATTTCACTGATGTTTATCTTGAGCATCATTAGTGACAATCTAATCAATCTGTAAAAACTTGATTTTTATCAAAGCATATTGAGTTAATCACAGTAAATCGAAATATCAAACAATTTGACTGACAAAAAAGCAAAGCAAAAACAGATACAAATTAAAGCAGAAATATTTCTAGTTACGAATGATACAATTTTTTCAATCCAAAACAGTAATGTATTTTCTCAATATCAAATACATATTTTTAGGCGACTGACGACTCAATTTTTTTGTCTAAAATTGCAGAAATATTATCAATTATCTGGATATTAGAAAACTGGCTTATAGTCTATCAATATTACCTCTATCATCTAACAATCATATCTGATACATACTAATATTATGATAATTAATTGAAATATATCTATTCCTTATAGCATGATACAGTTATATTTAATACTTAGTGTATTCAGAGTTATTCATATACTAAGATCTCATTTATTTTTTTAATTTAACCTTGTTTCTAGGGATTTTTTTGACCATCAATAATACTACGCAATGTCTTCTGGTTTCTATCTTTCATAGTGGTAAAGGTTGAAATCTCTCATGTGGTAATCCGGTTCAAAAAAGTGAATGTCCCATAACTACACGAGTAATTATAAACCTGATGGTATACAATTTTGTGCTTCCTTTTACCAATCTGCATTCACAGTGGATTCACAGTAATCCTGTCCTTAATATTATTAACACTACTTTTTTTAATCCTCACACTTATGATATTATATAATTTTTGTTCCATGACATATGTTACTATGAGGCTGACCACCCATACTGTACAAAATTATTCACTTTGCCAATGTCACCTCTGTTTCAGGGAAGGTCAGCAAGAGTTGCAGGACATAGGGTTTTTATGTTGTAAGTCCACATGCCGAATGTGTAAGTGCGACCTTACACATTTCTGCTTGTGGGAATGCATATAGTATGAATCTCAAATGTAATATATCTCAGCAACTTAGATAATGGATACCAGATATTGGATATATCATCTAACAATCATATCTGATACAGCCATTCGGCTAACTTCATGTTGAACCATCAAAAGTGACGTTATACAATGGCGGTGTTAGTTCCAATTTTCGCCACATTCATTTTAAAGCATGTAGGTCTGTATCAAAAATCAGATCAGCTTTAATTCATTATATTTTTACAATGGTAGGTAGCAGAGGTTTTTTCAGTTATCGAAGATACTTATGATAATTTGCAAGTGAGTTTTACTTAGTTTACGAATGACTCTGAATTTCACAGCCTGTAACTAAGCTTTCTCAAACAGACATATTGTTGTGTGATTAGTATTTAATGTTAAGTGATCCTATATTTTTCCAGGTTTTCACCGCAATAGAAACATAAGTTTCATACTATTCTTATTAAATAATAAAATTCATTTATTATCCTACCATCTGTTGAAAAGTACATAAAGCTTTAGTACTCCACAAATTTTGTTGGGCTGATTGGTAAATACACGTAAATAGACCATGACACAAAATGTTTTACAAGAACATCCATATTATCCAATTTTGTGATATTTTCACATAACAAAAATATATTAACGCTTGTCATTCAAATGTCAGAATGGCACCACCAAGAAGTGCACTCAGTCAAAGTAAAACACTAAAATTCAATAAATTATAATTTGCAAAACGTAATTATAAGATACATATAAGTATATTTTTGTTTTTTTTTTTTTTTTTTAAGGAATCCTGTGCGGGAGGCTCCCCAATTCTTGAGAGTCTTGGGGGTCTATGTCACCCTAGAAGGGTGCCGCAGAGGTGTTGCTTGAGTTCTTGGTTCTGTCATGAGGCGCTGCAAGGAAGTGGTGATTGATGTTGGTTTTGAATAAAACCGGATTAAATTGGGAAGGGAACACAGATACTGGTAGACCATTCCATAAGCGGGCAGTTTGGCAAAGGAATGAGTCATGAAAACGCCAAGTTCTCATAGTTTTGAGATCGACTGCAAAGGGATGAATGAGAGTCGTACTACGAGTTTCCCTTTCTGAAATGAGAGGGGGAGGGATTAATGAATGGAGCTCATTAGAACAAGCTCCGTGGTAATATCGATAAAAAAGACTGAGCATTCCAACCTTTCTTCTGTGCTGGAGCGGCTGCAGATCGGATGTCAGAGAAGGATCATTGATCAACCTCACTGCCCTCCTTTGCACAGAATCAAGTTGGTCACTCAACTTCTTGGACATACCACACCAGAGATGGCTGCCATATTCGATAATGGGGCGGATTTGGGATTTATACAGAGTCAATAATTGGGCTGAAGTAAAAAACCTACGAGCTCTGTATAATATGCCGAGTCGCCGGAAAGCGGAAGTTGTGCGAGACTCAATAGCATCTTGGTATTTTAACTCTGATGACAGAGAAACACCAAGAAGATTTAAGTGTTCATGGTTAGAGAGGGAGACATTGTCGAAAGTTGGGAGATAGTTGTTTGGAATCCTCTTTAAGGATATCAGACATGCTTGAGTCTTTTTGATGTTGAACTCTACAAGGTTGTCAGTGCCCCAACGGCTGACAGCCCTGAGATCTGTATTGATCTTTGAAGCTAATGATTCACGAGCAATAGATATCGCTGAACTATTTGGGGGCTTTGTAAAAGAGAAACCGTCATGAATTGTACTGTCATCGGCATAGCAGTGGATAGGAGCACAGGATAGTAAGTCATTGATGTGCATAAGAAAAAGTGTCGGAGACAAGACAGAACCTTGGGGGACACCGGAATTGATTGGTAGCAGAGCTGATTTACTACCATCGATGACTGTTTGGATAGATCTGTCTTTAAGAAAGCTGGAAATCCATTCTATGAGGAGGAGGGGAAGTCCAAATGATGACAATTTATTAAGGAGGCTGGAGTGCCAAACTCTATCAAAAGCTTTGGAAATATCAAGAGCAACAGCTTGTGTTTCACCCATAAGATCAAGGCGTTGGCCCCAGACGTGTGTGACATAAGTGAAATATGTTATGTGAAAATATCACAGAATTGGATTATACGGATGTTCTTGTAATTATAAGAATTTTAAATGAGAGAATACACATGTTTCTCATTCAAATGTCATAATGAGACCACTCTGAAGTGAGCTCAAGTGTCCCAATTGTGTTTTTCTTTTGTAAACAGTACCGTCTATTGGGAAATTCTGTTAGCAATATTGCTATCCATCCACAATAATTTTGGATTTATTTTATAGCATTAAAAAAAAAAGCTTTGTATTCTTTTCAACGGAAGGTAGTATATTAAATTTACTTACAAAAGAAATAAGTCAGTCATTTTGAAGTTCTCGTTTAAAACACATCTGTGATACGAACCCACTTCATATAAAAGCTGCAATTTTATTTTACAAATCTATGGCTGTGTTTGGGAAGCGCGCTTCAAGCACTTTGGGCGCTCACAAACTGTTAGGGGAGCTCACCATGAGCAAATATTATGAGCGATGACGTCACATATGTCAGCTTGGCCGTTTGCTAATTTAGCTAGGTCGGCGTAAGCGTTCCTAGCTTCACATCAATGACAGTTGACAGCTAACCTCAATAACACAAATATTATCCACCATTATTAATGTTAACCCCCCTACCTTCAGGTTAGTTTCCAAGAAATAAGCAAAAAATAATCAGGAATCGAAACCACAATATACGAACCCCTGACTTTTGAAGAGTATTATGAAAAATTACAAAGCGCCAAACAAACAACCGAACGCTTACCCTGCCCTTGAGGAACTAACTTGTCTAGACTTGTAATGACATGACATCAGAACTCAGGCGGACGCCAGGCGGTTTGTAGTTTTCAAATATATAATTTTTTCTCAAGCGCGTACGCAATACGGGATGTAGCTCGCCGAACACAGCCTAAGACAACAGCACAAATGTATATAAACTTACAATTCTATTTTTGGTTGTTTACCTTTGTTTGTTTATGGAAATCTTCTTTTTTTAGTCCATTTTTCATGTGTCGACTTAAAAATCATTCAGATTTGATGCAGATTTATTTTTTATACAAAAAAAATGTATGGAGATCATTTGAGAGCGCCATCAGCTGTTCATGCACGGCCATATTTTGTTGTTTTCTATCTAGCTACATAATTAGTAGATATGTCGAGACTTGTCACTCTATGTAGCAAGCCTTATCCCTGGTAACCTGGCTGTGTGACATCACAACTTTTTTGTAATGACATTTGTGTGGACTCCATCAGACGTTTGTATAATAAAAGTGGCACTTACTTCCTTGAATTATTTTTTAATTTTAAAATGATTTACATGGTTCAATTTAAGAAGAAAAGTGTGTACAATAAAAAAAATTTGGATTTCATATTTTTGTGTTGAATCTTAGTTAAATTGAATCATGAAAAAAATTGTAAAAGCCTCAAAGATTCCTTATAATTAAACTCTAACGGTGTTATTCTTACTTGTCATATTTCGCCATCGGCCTAACTGGCGACTACTTAGTCTGGGTACAACGCCGGACTAGACCAAATTTGAAATATTGATTCTCGTTCATAGTGTAACGTAGGAACAGTTGAGCCTGCGACCAAATTTGGACGGCTGAAATTACGTCCGTTCAATGTCGTATTTCAAAAAAAAATCTGTTCTAGAGATGTCACTTTATAAATATTATTTAAAGAATAGGGAATTTTCAGTCGTTTTTAAATAATTATTAAAACAATAACCATTGACAATAACGCAAAAAAAATATGAAAAATAAAAGCAAATAATCAGTTTTTAAATTTGTTGTGCAATTTATAATTAAAAAAACTTTGAAAACAATTGATTAGCCAAATAAATCCGTATATTTTTTGTGGATCGGGAAAAATAAAACAAATGTAGGGAATATGCGTTTGGGATGACCACACAGATTTATGGCCGCGGCGGGCAGGCGGACTGGCGGAGACGCGCGGGGCAGACGTCACAATGGTGGACGGCTGGTTGTTTTGTTTGTAAACAAATCAGATTTCGACCGAAATGCATCTAAATATTTTATTTCAGGTGGAAAAAGTGTCTCATATGTGTTCGTGGAGTGTTGAATATCTTCTTCACTCATTTTAAACTATCTAGTTAAGTTCAGTTTTGTAAAATGTGTCATATGAAGAATTTTGCCGCGAGCCGTGATTCAATCTTTCAAATGATTTCTTTTCTTTCTTATTTTTTTGTGTTTTGTGCCTCAAAAAGCGATTGATTAGCAAAAAGATGCTGAATTCTGTCAATGTGACCAAAATGACAAAAACAAATCGCAAAACAAAACAGTAAAAAAGCAAATATTTACGATTTAATATTAAATACGGCAGTTGTCAAAATCGATTGTACCACAAAACCCTCTCCGAGGTGGTTTTGTCTTGGCCTAACTTCGCATACATTTGGAGGCTAGATTTAGGCGGGCGTTGAACTCGAGACGCAAGCCTAACTACTTCAGAAATGTTCAAGAATCAAAATTAAGCAAAACGTGGGTTCAAAGGGCGACGAAAATGTCTAAGAATAACACCGTAAATGAATATTATCTTTTATATTGAGCTATCAATATATTCAAGATATTTCTTCCATTTATTATCATTGCTCCTCAAATATGTAATTTATTTTGTCATCAAAGCAGCAAACTAAAAAAACAATTCAAATCTTTATAATTTTCTTCAGTTGTTTAATGTTATTATTGTAGAAATAAAATACTATTTGTTGTAAAGATTAGTTAGGCTAAATGGCTATAGTATAATCGCTTTTAAAAAGTCAAAAACAAAGAGAATTTAAGGGCATTAACGCAAACTTCACTAATATATCCATTTCATTCTATAAAATTAATTTATAACATAAAAATTGTATCGGAATCCTTGTTTCAATTGATTTTTTTACCTTTGAAATGTATAGTATTGTAAGGAGTGAAAATCTATAGGTGTATTTTGTGGAGCTCTCAAGACATACATTTTTTTTTAAGTTTCATCCGTGATCGGACAGGGCCCTTCAGGTGTAACACACACAAGAATGCTGCTCTCTGATCATGTGTAATTTAAAATTAAAGAATTATGATATATATCCTGTTATAATGGTATCAATATTGATATCCATAACTGAAGGTCTAATAAAAAAAATGAGTAAAGATTTTGGTGAAATCAGACATCAATTTTCATGTGTTTTCTTTGTCATATGAAAAATAACATTGTTATAAGATTCCTTTTCTAAAAAAAAGATGAATACGCCTTTTTGTTTTGAATCTATGTAATAGATTAAAAAGTATGTGCCTTACGGTTGGTAGAAACGCTGTTTACTTTTGAAAAGCATGATTTCTATATCATTATCAAGGTTTGCGACACGAAAGTATGTAAACATTTATCAATATTAGTGAATCATTGCATTTGAATAGTTTAAACTTATTCCAAAGTATAGTTATAATATTATTAAGCTTACATACTTTGTAAAAAAATGTTATTAATTACCTAAAATTATAATGCTTTTATTTTAAGTAAATTTGTGTTAGATTTTCTGAAATATAGAAGCTTTTACAGTCGGTGGACTTTATATGAGGTGATCACCGATCCATATTAAAGAAATAGATGGAGTATCAATACCTCTAGTTTAAAACATTATGTGAATTCCCCATTGTCACATAAATTGAGAAGAGTATGGCACCCCTAGTGAGTGATTTAGTTTTCATACATTTTCTCTATTTACCGGAAGTTTTGTACTAGACATGTGTTATCTATTGTGTCCCTGAATTGTAAACATGAGGGTCTATAATAGGGGAGTTTTACCTACCATTAAAACTCTTATTATGTTTCTATAGATGTCTGGAGTCCATATTATGAGAGAAACAATCACTTTTCCCCTTTTATGTGGTTTTTTTAGTCTATTCCTGGGTCTTTGATTTGCACTTTTTTACACTTTAGGCACTTTCTACTCTATGGTCGCTTTTTCCCCATTTCCTGTTCCCTATTTCCAGTTTCCCCATAACCCGGTCGCAATTTTTCATAAAGCTCATAATACACCAGGTAGGGGTTACCTGGACTCCAGACATCTATAGAAACATAATAAGAGTTTTAATGGTAGGTAAAACTCCCCTATTATGTGTTCTGAGAGATGTCTGGAGTCCATATTATGAGAGATCTGTCTATTATCTCCTGGTGACCGGGGACGTCTTTATTTGATATTAACTGGTTGAAATAGGGAAAGATCTTCTGGAGCTGTATGTTTCAACATCTCTTTCTGATAGTATTTTCTGAAAGTGTTTTCCTTTTTCCAGTTGCCTCTTTCCAGTATGTTATTTATTGGATTAAGTGATGCGACCGCTGAACGTGTGCTGCCGGGAGTGGCCTCTACTCCTGCTGATTTTAGCGTGTTCTTTACCCATCCTCCTATGATTGTTCTTGCAGCTGCCTTCACTTGTACTCGGGTGCTGATGAACAGGTTATAAAGATTTTGTCCTGATTTCCTTTCGCGTGATAGTTCAATCAGCTTCCTTATCCAGAAGACTGGGTTGACGTTGTGTTCCTTGGATTCCAGAAGTCTCCGATTAGATTGTCGGTGTTTGAGGGTATCTGTTTTTGATCTAAAGAATGGAATTAACACAATTGATGTGCCTTCGTCGAGAATGTTTCCTTCTGTGATATTTAGCAAGGTCAGATCGTGTACTCTTCTTCCTGAAGATAACAGAAGTAAGATTGCCGTTCTACACGCAACTTCATAGAGAGAATCTGATCGAGGAGTGTTCCTGACTAGCCAGTCTCTCACTATCTGCCGATTCCACACAGGGGACTTAGGAGGGTTGATCTTTACCATTGCTAGTGCTTTTAATGTTTTTAAATTTAATTTCACTAGGAAATCTGAGCTGAGATTATTTTCCATCATTGCGTTGCAGAAGGTTACGATGGCTGACTTGTGTACCAGCATAGTCCTGTATGATAGTTTTTCGTTAATGAACAGTTGCGCTAGATACCTTGCCAATTGATTAGGAGATGGTGTGTTGGGATGGGTATTATTCGCCAGTATCCAGCGGCACCATCTTTGCCAAGCAGGTTTATATGTGTTGAGTGGGGAAGCTCGCCATCCTGACAGGAACAGTCTTTTCTCTTCCGCGTTTCAGGAATTTAAGATACTGTCCCCAGTCCCAATTTTCCACACTTCCATTTCCAGATCCTGAATCCTGGGTGGTGGATTGCCTGTTGATGTGTTAATTAGTACTGACACCAGGTTCGGTATTTGCATCGGAGGTACGAGTGATCGACGAATTAGTCTGGACGCCAGAAGACCCTCTGCCACCTCGGGACCACGAGTAGGTAAGTTCCGGTCGCCCCGTTTAGGTGCCTCAGGATCCTCGGTATAAGGTTTGGCGGAGGAAATATCCGACCCACATTGTAGAGCCAGTGCCGACTGAAGGCGTTTTGAAAGATTGCGCATGAGTCTGTGGAGTCTCTGGACACGTAAGTTGAACTCATGTGTGCCATGGTGGATGCGAACAGGTCTATATCTGGTACTCCGAAATGATTGAAAATGGCCTTCGTTGCTGTTGGTAAGAGATGCCACTCTGGAGGGGATCTTCCTCTTGATAGGTGATCCGCGTCTCCGTATCTTCCCGGTAGGTACTGCGCTGTTAGCGAGATTTCCCATTGGTCTGCCAGAGTCAACAGATCTCGAGTAAGATTTAGGAGTGTTTTGGATCTGGTGCCCCCTTCCTTGCGGATGTAGGCGACTACTGTCGTGTTGTCTGATTGTACCAGAATTTCGGAGCCGGAAAGGTCATGCGCTGTGCGTTGCAGGGTTGCAAAAACAGCGAACAACTCTTTTCGGTTGGAGTGCTACTTCTTTTGTTGAACGGTCCACTGTCCTGACAGCATCAAGTCGTCCAGAGTTGCTCCCCAAGCTAAGTCTGACGCATCTGTTGTCAAGAAATGTCCGAAGGTTTCCCTGTGGATGGAACTTGATTCGTTCGCATTCCCTATCCACCACTCTATTTCTTGTAAGCTGTCCTCGGTCATTTGTATGGACCCTCTTGGTGACAGGTGCTTCAGTGGCTTGCTCGCTATCTGCAATTGTCTGCAGTGGAGGCGACCATGAAGCTGGCAAAGTTTAGTCTTCCTAGGAGACTTTCCGCCAGTTTTAAGGACCATTTTCGAGAAGTCAGTATTGCTCGAAGTGAGTGGCACAATGCCTCTTGCTTCCGGTAAGAAAGACCTACTTGGTGACAGGTGCTTCAGTGGCCTGCTCGCTATCTGCAATTGTCTGCAGTGGAGGCGACCATGAAGCTGGCAAAGTTTAGTCTTCCTAGGAGACTTTCCGCCAGTTTTAAGGACCATTTTCGAGAAGTCAGTATTGCTCGAAGTGAGTGGCACAATGCCTCTTGCTTCCGGTAAGAAAGACCTACTTGGTGACAGGTGCTTCAGTGGCCTGCTCGCTATCTGCAATTGTCTGCAGTGGAGGCGACCATGAAGCTGGCAAAGTTTAGTCTTCCTGGGAGACTTTCCGCCAGTTTTAAGGACCATTTTCGAGAAGTCAGTATTGCTCGAAGTGAGTGGCACAATGCCTCTTGCTTCCGGTAAGAAAGGAATTTGCAATTGTTGTGCGTGTCCCAAACGATTCCCAAGTACTCTAATTGTTGAGTGGGGAAGAGCACTGACTTCTGGAGATTTACATACCACCCCAGAGATTGTAGGATATCTACTGCTAGATGCGATTGCCGACAAAGATCGTCCTTGGATTGGCTCGCAAGGAGGAAGTCGTCGAGATAAACGATTGTCCGAATACCTCGTCGCCTCAGTAGTTGGGCTACCCAATTTGTAAGGGTTGCAAACATTCTGGGGGCAGATGAAAGGCCAAAGGGCAGACTTGTCATCTGAAGTAATTCTCCTCGATAGACCAGTCGCAAAAATCTCCAATGTTTCTGTGCACTTGGGAGATGAAAGAAGGCTTGCGATAGGTCTATTTTCGACAACCAATTGTTTGGCTGCAGAAACTCTGGCACTTTGTAGTGGCTATGAGTTTGAACGGAACCGGGTCCAGGAAGAAGTTTAACGATTTCAGGTTGAAAATCATTCTCGAGGAACGGTCCGATTTGGGTGTTAGGAACATTTTTGATAAGAAGCTGGGAGATGACTCCGCGGCCTCTATAACGCCGAATTCGGTCATTTCCTTTATTTGAGAGTCCATTTCGGGTGAAGGACTCGTCTGGTATAGCATTAAGGTCTTTTTGTGTGGTAATATCAGAGGGGGAATTGAGATGAAAGGTATTCTTACTCCGATTATCATCTTCAGGATGTGGTTTGGTGCTCCGAGTGACGTCCAAACCTGTAGGGAGGACTTCAAGCATCCTCTGCGAAATGGTTTCTTGTCATTTTCGTGGATGCCTCCGTCTGTCTCCTTTGAGATTTCCTGACCGTGTGTTATTCCCTGCCCTTTTTCCTCTTGAAGAGAAATTTGGAGCGTCTCTAAGGCCTCGATTGCTTTCCGCAGTGGGTCGTTGCTGCCCTCTAAAAAACTGATTCCTTTTCTGTACAGGAACGTGCGGTTTCGATGAGGTGCTGGGTTGAGGGCACTGGGTCTTCACTGACAATTTGTCGGTGGTCCCCACTCTAGAGAAAAAAGACGTGAGACTGTCTTTGCCAAACAAGTGTTCGGTACTCGGCGGGAATTTGTTTAACCCCTCTCACATGCTCTTCCTTAACATGCCCTAGCACAGCTTTCCTGCGGAACTGGAGGGCCTCTGTCCGCCTCCCCCATACCGTCTGGAGGATGTCTTCCGAGACTTCCTGGTATGGCGAGTCCAGAGCGAACAGCGTTTTGACCTTTTCGAAAAGGGCTTTCCTCGCCAAGGTCGTGTCGCTCCGGGCTCCCCAGTTGACCAAGGTCTGAAGCCCAGACTGGAACTCCTCTTTCTGAATGAGGAGGGCGTGGGACATGGCTGCAAACGACCGCTCGCCTGAATAGGGGAGCTTACGTCGCACTGGCGAAGTTCATCGTTCACTGCCAGGTCGACGAACGCCGGTTCTGCCAGGTACTTTTTCTGTACCTCGGCGTACCTTACTCCGGCCCAGTTTTCACTGTCGAAGTGCTGGAGCCTTTGGAGCGCTTCGACCCTGTTGCTCTTGGCCTTGGGGTGAGCTGGTTCTTCCACCGTTGTGGCGGCTTCCTGGAAGCTCAGCAGTAGCTCTTCCTGGGCCTCCTCATTCTCTTCCAGTCCCGAAGGTTGTTAGAGGAAGTTGCTGGAAGAGTTTCCTGCCGCCGATTCAACGAGATTTCCCATAGAACTGGCGGGCCAGTCACCGAAAACTGCGTTCGTCAGCATCACGATGTGGGAAACCAGATAATCTATCCTTGGGTCCAAGACAACCCTCAGCCGTTTCTGACGCCGCGGCGGTGAACCTGATTCCGAAGTGTCGTATCCGCGTTTTAGTGACGCATCACCTGAATCCTGTGAGATTTCGTCGAGAGGTTGCCCTTTATTGTTATCACAACTCATAACATTGATTTTGATGTTATATAAAGTAAAAACTCCGTTAAAATAACGAAAAACGTTTTTCGTAAATATGACAGCGTGGCATAACCAACAAAAATACGTATGCGAACTTTTAACCACCACAATATCACCTGTTTTAGTTTTTAATTGTTCACAAGGACACAAGATGGTAAAATAACACTCTTTTAAATGTTTTTGCCCAGGAATATTGTCAATTCACTCAAATTTTCGAAGGTAAAATCAACTGACATGTGACCACAAGGGGAAAATGACGCTTTATGAAAAATTGCGACCGGGTTATGGGGAAACTGGAAATAGGGAACAGGAAATGGGGAAAAAGCGACCATAGAGTAGAAAGTGCCTAAAGTGTAAAAAAGTGCAAATCAAAGACCCAGGAATAGACTAAAAAAACCACATAAAAGGGGAAAAGTGATTGTTTCTCTCATAATATGGACTCCAGACATCTCTCAGAACACATAATAATAATAATAATTGGACAATTTGTATACAGCACCGTTTAGTGGCACTAGCCACCCCAAGGGCGCTTTTATGTGTTGAAGCTTCTGTCAAACAAATGTGTCTTAAGCAACTTCCTGAAACTGCCAACACTGGTCTCTGTTCTCAACTCCAGAGGTAGACTATTCCAGCAGGATGGACCAGCCGAACAAAAAGCCCTGTCTCCGAAACCGGTTCTGTTCTGTCGAAGTGGCAGTTGAAGCCTTTTTACGGCGTCACTCTGTGCAGAACGAAGAGTGCATCGTTTTCCACATATCTGGTCGACTCTGCATAATTCACACAAGTACGATGGGGCAACTCCTCTGAGGGCATTAAAAACAGAAACACATATTTTGTACTCTGGGACCCGCAGCCAATGAAGGCGCTGCAACAGAGGAGAGACATGGTCAGTTTTTCGTCCCCCCAAAAGTAATTTGGCTGCAGCATTAAAGACGGACTGCAGTCTAGACTGCTGAAACCTTGGAAGACCCCAGAACAGACCATTGCAATAATCCAGTCTCGACACAATGAAGGATGCGATGAGAATCTTAGCAGCTTCATATGTCAAACAGTTTCTGACCCCACATAACACTGTAAAGGTGATTTATTTTGTTAAACGCCTCAAGAGCCCTCTGCAAGCTTGATTATTATATCTGCAGGCGGCATTTTAAGTATAAAATACATTTTACCTCAACCATAGCATTTACCAAAAAAATATGAAAACTAAAACGCTTTGATACTGGAGAGTTGCTTTCCGGAATCTGTTGCCGTGGTCTATCGGAGCTGGAGCTTCTGGACGTTTTGTTCATATCTACGATGGGCTTTTTCAGCATGATATGTTTAATTTGGGTGGAACATCCGGAAGCTCCATATTCCATAAGCCACGGCAGTAGATCCTGGAAAGCAACTCTACAGTGTCAACCGCCGGCCGTGAAAGCCTTAAACCCCTATTCGCTATGGTTGAAATATTAAACAAAAATAATTTAAAGAAGATTTATACTCCAGCATGCCTTCTGAATAAGAGTCAGAGGCGTTAACCACTATCCTTAAAATTTTATTAATTACTTATATTCCCCATTAATCAACATGTGCTTTCATTTAGAATATTAAATATGTTTATTTTCTATCTGTGTACGTGACTACCCCAATTTATCAAAATACAAAAAAAAAATTACATCAATTGAGTTGTATGATGAAATGTATGAAAATACAAGAAATATTTTTTCTGTGTTTCCATAATATATTAATCTTTACCCCTAATATAAAGAATTTCAAAACACAAACAACACAAACTTCTATTCATTTTGTACTCCCCCTGACATGTGAGCGTAAAGCAGTATGTTTTATACTCAGGGTACTTGTTTTCTTCTTCAAATCCTAGATTGCCTAACAAGGCACTGCATTTACAAGAGGATAGCGACTAGCAGAGACAAATGACTTGGTTGTACATGATTCTATTAATAATTTTTCAACCCAGCGTAGAGCGTCTTTTCAAAAAGTAATTTTCGATTTTATTTTATGCTCCGCTGGGTATCAAACCCACGACCTTTGGAATACATAACATTAATCACTAGACTACAGACCGGTCTATATCTGTGTTTACCAGTCTTGCTTATGGTCTTTCGATTAATACAGTACTCATATCTATAAAAACTTATGATAGATTAAAAATCATTAAAAAATATATATTAAAACTATAATGCATGACAATATACTTTGTACTTGGTGTAACATGCTGCTTTTGTATTTAAATAAAAAGACATTTTATTATAAAATTGATTTAATCAACACTTGTTATCAAATGCCATTTACATTTCATCTACATCTGAGAATAAACTTGTTTCAGTTTTCAAAATAAATGACTGAATTATTGCACTAAGTTTTATTTCAAAAATGTTCTTCTTGGTTTAGGCCCTGCTGGTCCCGTTTGTTCCTCACTGCCTCTCTCTATTGACTCTCAGCTGTCTTTCCATCTTTTTGTGGTCATCCGGGAGGACAATGTGGGTTTTTGTGCTTAGAACTGTATAGACAGTGATCAGCAAAGACAAATGACTAGCACAAGAAGGCACTGCCTTTAGAAGAGGATGGCAACTAGTAGAGACAAATGGCTAGCACAACAAGGCACTGTCTTTACAAGAAGATGGCGACCAGTAGAGACAAATGGCTAGCTCAACAAGGCACTGCCTTTACAAGAGGATGGCGACCAGTAGAGACAAATGGCTAGCACAAGGCATTGCCTTTACAAGATGAGTTTGAAATTAAAGCATCCATTTGACGATGAAATAGTTCTTCTTCCCGACTCTAATGAGAGTTAGTTTATTAGGTAGTATGTGGGCCCCCTCTGACAGGACTTCCTGGAAGTTTTTAGTTTTCTGATGGTTCACATGAAAACCTCCAGCTGTTATTATCCTTATGGCATCATCTGTAAAATGAAAGCATATTTTTACAATATATTTATGTTACTGTGGAAATCTCAAATAACATATAAACCCTGCAATTCTGGCCAGCCTTTCTGGAAACAGGGGTGATATTGGCAAAAGTAGAACATGGTTTACAGTATGGGAATATAACTATGAAATAAATATACAAACAAAAACATTAACAAAACAAAAATAAAACATTTCAATACTCAAAACTATAATGTAATCTGACCATGACTAACTAGTTATGTCATTGTGATATATACAATAGTAAGCATTGCATGGGACGTGCGCGGCTAGTGTACGGGCTTGTCAAGGCGAAAACCAAAAATAGCATGTTTCATTTAGACTCCGCCCGTACCCGAAACTTTTTAAATTAATAACAAAATTCAGTTAAGGGTTCTGATATTTTTTAACTTGGATATCCTATAGTTTTGATTTTATAACATCCCTGGTATAAGTCCTAAAAAAATTAAATACTGTAACTTACTTTGTGTTGGGAAACATTTTGCTTTCATTGCCAAGTCTAAGATGCTCATCCCAGGCTCGGGCATCAAGAATACAGTTGTGGCTCCATAGAAAACATCACTCAGTTCATTAGCGCTCAGATTCACTAAACATTCTATATTGTTACTGTACAAGGCTTCAGTAGCTTTCTCTGCTTTCTTGAGACCTTCCTCTGTGGACAAAACAAAAACCATTTTCAGCAATGGACTTTGAACATTTAAGAAGCAGGGGAAAAGAATTATGTCATCTGTCTGGGTTAGTGCTGCGGCCAGAGGCGCTGGTCTCTCATCCATACAAAGCTTTTGAACTGTCAAATCTTTTAAAGGTTAGAATCATAGTTTTGCAGTGCTATTGTCACACAGCAAAGTCATGACTCATCCGCAGCTTACCGTAAATTTTCATTATAAAAAAATGATTACCTATAGATCAGCTATGAAACAACACACTTAAAAAATAGACTAAAAAATACCGGCACGATACTCATGTTTGTCCTTTTCATTCAGGGCCTTACTAGCACTTAAAATGGTTTTATTTTTGTGTATAATTAAAAATCAATCTATGCGCCAGTGAGGCCTAAGAGAAGTGCAAGGAAGATTGATGAATACGGGGGTAAGTTATATTAAACAGATATTTTGTATTTGAATATTATTATTTAATGATGTATAAAATGTAATTTGTCGTGTGTGTGTGTTCCTTGACTTATAGGTAGGTATGCGGCTGACCACCCATGCTGTAAAAATGGTTCACTTTGCCAATGTCACCCCTGTCTCAGGGAAGGACGGCAAGAGTTGCAGGGTGTATGTCCATTTGAGATTTGATTTTTATGTTGTAGGTTCACATGAGGCATGTGCAAGCGCGAACTTGTACGTGTCTGGTTGTGAGAATGCATGTAATGTGAATCTTCAGTGTAACATATCCTTGCAACTTAGATTAGATTAGATTAGATTTACCTCCATGAACTAAAGTTGTCATAATCTCAGCCAATCTCTTCTGAGGTGTTCTGTTTTCCGGTTTTGCTTCGTGTTCCTTCATTAGATGCTTTATTTCTCCGAGACTCAGAAAAGTGAAGTACCTCAACAAATTTTCCACTTCTGAATCTTTCGTCCTAAAGAAGAACTGGTAGATGGAGAAGGCAGAGGTTTTGTTTTCATCCAACCACACTGCGTTCCCGGCAGACTTCCCAAACTTGTCTCCTTCTTCCGTTGTAATTAATGGCAGCGTCATTCCTGTGATAATAAAGAATGCTTAAGACTTTCCAAATTTTCTGAGTCAAACATTGTGTCAGTAATTAAATCAATAAGATTTCAGTGGGCCTGACATGTAGTACATAGTAGTGACAATGTCTAGGATGGTGCCCCCTCCGTTGTCAGCCCACTCAGAAGTCACAGGAAACAGTGCACATTGAATGTTGATGCCGACCTAAAAGTCCTGGGAGGAAGAGAGTCCTGGAGGATTGTAGTGCAGGACGCCCTGAGCATTCAATCATATTAATTACAAATAAGTATTTCTTACCATAGACAGGTATTTTTTCAGTTTTACTAATTAAATCAAATCCAGATAGCAGGTTTCCCATTTGATCTGACCCACCAACCTGAAACACAAATAATACTTTCATTAAGCCGTTGACTTCATGGCACTGAACTAAGCATTTCTGACAAATCATAAACAATATTTAAAATTGATTTTATATTGCAACAGATAAGATAACCTCATACAGCACATTGAAAATTAAACTTTAGCTACGGATGAATAAAAGGCCTAAAAATTGTTAAACTTCACATAAAATGCTGTAAGCAGTACTTAGGTTGACACAATCTTAAAATTTTTTGAGATGCCAATGAGAGCCCAACGGACACAATACCCAATCAAGACGAAGTGATTCTGACGAGCACCAATGATGTTGCGGTGACGTCATCGCGGTCCAATAACGACGTTGAAGACGCGCATGCGCTGTTAGGATACAATGGCGGACCTCTCTTCCAAAACCATGACATAAACACAACAATAACCAACCAGTTCCGCGCTAAGGAAATCAGAACGCCTGAAAAACACGCTGAGGAGGCCCATCGCAGATAATGGGCGAAACGTCCGGAAAAAGTGAAACAAAAAGTGAAACAAACTTCCGTATGGAACACGGCTACACAACCCGAATTTTTTTTAAGATTGTGTCGAGTGCCGGCCGTGAAAGCCTTAATGTACAATTGAGTACTTAGGTTGATTTTGGTTTTCAGTAAATAAAAAAATGTGGGGTGGCAGGCCACATGTCTATCCTCGGACCAGGGCCCTCGGTTCGCTTAATCCAGGTCTGGTCATGAAGCCCTGTTAAATAATTTAGGAATAAAACTAAGGGAAGACAGACAAATCATCATTAGATCAACAGTCCTGGGTGGGCCTTGGCTGGATCCGGGATTTTCCTCCACTCTCGCCTGTCCATCGCCTTTACTCTCCAGCCACGTATGCCTGCCTTGTCTGCATCTACGTGGACACTGTCATCCATCGCATTTTTGGCCTTCCTGGTCTCCTTCGGCCTCGTGGTTCTGAGAGTGTTAGGCGCTTAATACGGTTAGTGTCATCCATTCTAATTATGTGACCAGCCTACTTCAAGCACTTTACTGATGAAACTGATCACATTGGGTTTTTTGTAAATGTCACAGAGCTCCTTGTTATACCGACGACGCCTACCATTGCCATATCTTACTGGACCGTAGATGGTTCTGAGAATCCTCCTTTCATATGTTTCTATCAAAATCGTCGTCTTTTTTGTCACAACCCAGGTTTTGGATACATAGCTCAACACTGGCTTAATAGTGTCTTGTACAGTGGCACCTTTGTGTTCCAGGGCTGGAAGTCTCATCACCGTGGTAATTCTTACCTACCGAATATTTGTAAGAAGACTAATCAGCTGCTCACTTGCGGCCATCTTGGATTACCAGGTTTTCACACAAATATTACAAAAATTACCCTGGTGATAAGACTTCCAGCCCTGATACTAAAATATTGCTAGTATATTCACCTGAAACCTGCAGTCATATTCCCTCAGCAGGTGCAGCCAGTCATAAGCCTGGAATATCTGGTATGTGAACTCTGTGAAGCTCATCCCGAGGTCTGACTTGAGTCTGGTCTGTACGCTCTGCTTCAGCAGCATTGTGCCCATGCGGAAGTTTCTTCCAACTTTACCCACAAAGTCTATAGCGTCCATATTCCGGTACCATTCTTCATTGTTGACAATGCTACAAGAAGCGAAAAAATTTATTTTATTGGTAAATGATTCAAACCTACTCTCAAAAAAACCTTTGTTAATACTGCAGTTTCAATTGGTTGCAGTTTTCTGTGATGGAGCTGTCTGTGGACCATATATTGCATGTGACCAAAATGTCGTTGACCGAAAAGTCGTGTGGATGAACTGTCATGTGACCTCAGTAGTAGCATCTCGAATTCTAGGCCTTAAGTCATATGTCAAGACGCTCAGAATCACTTTGCATTTTTGTTTGTAAATATAAAATCCTCAAGCCCTAAACTCTCACGGCTATAATCTTTCAGTGATTTCTGAGCCTCCTTTATATACAAGGATAATTTATTTATAAGGTACACATAATTGAAGAGCGCCGTTTTTGTGTGTGTCACACCTCAAGGGCCCTCTCAAATCACGGATAAGATTTTTTGTAAAGATGCGTCTTTAGTGCTCCTTTAAAGACACCAACAGTTTCTGCCTTCCTCACATTAGGTGGTAGTCTGTTCCACTCCATTGGGCCCGCAAACCGGAAAGCACGGTCCCCAAAATTAGTACGTGTCTGACGTGACGGCTGGACTAAGTCAACCACCCCACACCCTGCAGATCTGAGAGTTTGGCGTCTCAAATCTATCTCAATAGGTGAGAACATGTCAGACAGGTATGAAGGAGCCGTACCATTGACAGCTTTGTAAACCATCAAACAAACACGGTAGACCACCCTCTCCGGAAAACGAAGCCAATGCAGTTCTTTCAACAATGGAGTAATATGATTAAATTTGGACATCCCGAAAATGAGTCTTGCTGCAGAGTTCAGCACAGATTGTAGTCGGCTGAACTGTTTTTTCGGCTGACCTATATACAGCGTTGAGCAATAGTCAACCCGAGACATCACAAAAGCGTTAACCAGGGTCCTGACCGCCCCTGATGGTAAACATCTCCTGATTGCCTTAATCTGGCGAAGTTCAAAAAACGAGGAGGATACCGTGTTATTCAACTGCTCTCCCATTGTGAGGTTCCGATCCAGTGTGACTCCTAGAAGTCTCACTGAATCTGACGGCTGAATCAGCTGTCCCCCAATGGAGAGTGGTACGCGAGTTGTCAGGAGATGATCACGCCTGGACGTAGCCGCCCACATAATTTCCGTCTTACCCATGTTAAGGATTAGGCCATTGCTTGTCATCCATTCACCGATCTCCGCAATGCAAGCTGCCATTCTGTTACTGAGAGCTCCCGCCATGTGTGGTCGACACTGAGAGTAAATCTGCCAGTCATCTGCATATGCATGTGTAGTAAGGCTCCATTTCTCGACTATGCTCTCAATGTCGGCCGTGTATAAAATAAATAGGATCGGTCCCAACACAGACCCCTGCGGCACTCCGGAGATCAGCGAATAGGAAGGTGAGACACAGTCACAAGTACGCACTACCTGCTTGCGATCCGCCAAATAGGAGGTGAACCACGCCAGAGCCTTATCTCTCAAGCCGTACGCATCCTCCAACCTCTTTATCAAGATATCATGACATACGGTGTCAAAAGCCGCACTCATGTCCAGAAGAGCTAGGAGCGCAAGATTCCCGCAATCCACTGCCGATATCAGATCTGAGACTACGGTCAACAAACCAGTTTCAGTTGAATGATATTTCCTATAGGCTGATTGCCTTTTCGGCATCAGGTTGTTATCACTCAGATAAGATACCAGCCGGTTAGAGACAATACGCTCCAGCACCTTGGACAAAAACGGCAAATTCGACACCGGCCTGAAATTGGAGGGATCATTAGGATCGAGATTTGTTTTTTTTAGTATCGGCGTTATCTGCGCTTCCTTCAAAAAAGAGGGAACAGTGGATTCCACAAGGCATCCATTAATAAGCCTTACAATAAATGGAGCCACTTGTAAGATGCACTCTTTCAGCACCCACGCTGGCACAGGATCAAGATCACACTGCTTATTTGGTGATCCCACTACGACTCGCGTTACCTCCTCAATAGAGGTCAGCTCAAGCATTTCAAGTTGCGAGTTGCACATAGATTCAGGAGAACCTGGACCAATCTCCAGAGGAGAGTCTCTATGTGGTATTTTATCCTGAAAGTATGCAGCGAACTCATCAGCAGTCGACACCGAACCCGTACCAGCCCGAGCACTGCCAGACACGTTCTCCAGAAGTCTCCATAAACGCTGTGGACATTTTTCCCTAGCTATCATTGTACAAAAATATTGAGACCTTTTCTGGAGAATAGTTGACCTGTACAGACCCTGTGCACCCATCCACATTTCTCTAGTGCTACCTGGTTTACCGCTCCTGAAATTACGCTCCGCTTGCCGCATTTTTTGTTTCAGAGCATTACATTCATTATCAAACCAGATAGCACTATTCCGCTCCCTAACACATGTAGTTGAAATGGGAGCATGAAAATTTATTAGATTTTTCAGGGTGACATTGTACAGCTCAACTAACCTGTCTGGGTGCATTGAGATGTAGGTTTCCGGACAACAGATCGGTGAAAGTAATAAGTCACTTTTAAAGGAGTCCATATTAAGTCCGTTCCAGCACCTGGAGATAATCTTCCTGTACACTGGAACCGGTCGTCCGAGATCTAATTTAGTAATCACCAACCTGTGGTCCGATAAACCCACATCTCTCACCTCTGTTTTTGAAGGAGCATCCTCCTCTCTGGTGATGACTACATCCAGTAGGCCACCCGCATCATGAGTGGGAGCATCTACCCACTGTCTGCAGCCATAGTCCGCAAGCAAGGCAGTGAGAGTAACACAATTGGTGTCATCTCTGCGCTCAAGCCTAATGTTGACATCCCCAACCAACAGAAACATCTCATTACGAGTTACCAAAATTTCAAATAGCTCCCGAAATTCGCGAAAAAACTCCGCAGTTACAGGCTTAGAGCCAGGCCGATACACTATAGCTATAGTGAGCGCTGCTCTGGAGGAGACCCGACACACAAGGCACTCAAATGTCGTGAAAGAGGACATATTAATCCTCTCCACACGACATCCTGGGCGCACTAGCAACGCAACTCCGCCATGGTTGGTCCAGGAAATATTTTCTGTACCTTTTCCATGACGCGGCCTTGCCCGTGCTTCCTCAAGTGTCGTGAACCCCAGAGCCCGCAGTTTCTTCATGGCAGTTGAGTGGTAGCTCTCATGCCACGTCTCCGTCAGCGCAAGGATGCCAAGGTCATGGCTTTCACAAATTTCATAAATATCATCAACCTTATTGGCAATAGATCTAGCATTCCAGCATCCAAGATTCATCTTCTTCTCCACGTTCTGTTGATGCCTCCCACTGGTCAGCAGGGAGCACGACGATGGAGGTGCCACTGAAGGTCTGGATGTGGAAGCGGGATCCTTACATGATGCTGGAGAAACAGGAGTTGTCACCGATGCGACTGAGTAGCTCAGCCGTCGCCCCCCTCGCTTCCTGCGCCTCACGCGCCTCCTCAGCACCATGTGTGGCCATGATTTGACACTTTTAGTACATATCGGCAAAGTTCTTGCAATAATATTTTTCAGAACATGTAGTGAGTACCTCAGTACTGGACGTACCACTGGCGCATCGCCTTGGGTCATGTACCGCGTCACGTACGCACTTGCAAGTAGGTACCTGTGCCGCGATGTCTGCAGCTGTCAAAATTTGTGGGATGATTCGATTAACTTGTAATTACCACTAACTGGTGGGCGCAAACACGTATTAACTTATTACTGTTCCACAAACATACACTGCCGGTTCTTTATTCAATATTAAACACAGAAAAAAACTATTTTAATCGCCATAAACACAAAAAATATTACAGAGCTTCTACCGCCTGCTAGT
This sequence comes from Agapetus fuscipes, assembly GCA_951799405.1. Taxonomy (NCBI): domain Eukaryota; kingdom Metazoa; phylum Arthropoda; class Insecta; order Trichoptera; family Glossosomatidae; genus Agapetus; species Agapetus fuscipes. The sequence continues at coordinate 8,287,627 of OX637345.1, forward strand.
CAGCGGCGGTAGGTAGTTGCTCTCTCCTTTGCTTTATGTAAACACTTGGGAAAGTGTAGCTTCACGGGAGGGCCTTCTGCCACTCGCATCTCACATAACTTTTACATGCAATTCCTGTGACACATCCCCGGATGGGATGGATATACAGGGCGTGAGTCAGTGGAGGGGAGACTGACCCTGAGAGAAGGTGTTGTCATGTGACCGAATTATCCATGACCGAACTGTTGTGTGACCAATTTGTCCATGGCCGATCTGTCTGTGCAAGAGTTGTCTCTGACTGATTTGTTGTGGAACTGTAAAAACATTATAAGAATCTGTTGTCACATAGGTAGTGATATTCTTACATGGGTGGTTTCAGAGTATGCTTCTTATCCGTCCAAAGATACTTCTCATGGTTCTCAAATATCTTCTCTATGTTCTCCCTCACTCCCTTTACATTGTCCGTCACAGAAGACTCCTCCAGCTGTTGTCTGTCAGATGAACGACCGCTAGGATCTCCGATTCTGCCAGTTGCTCCACCAAGCTATGAAGAAACAATCATAAAAATTAACAGCACATCTGTACTTTAATTTTTCTTCAAAAGCTTTACAGCTCGTATCTTTCCTTGGTTTCAATAAATTCTCACCTCCAACTCTTTCTATCTCCCACTGTAGCTTACTACTTTCTCACCTGAAGCAGGTTGTTGGAAGCCTTTCTCATTTAACCAGAAAAATGAGACTTACGTGGGGGGTTTTTAGGAATCCATGCTAAATCTTTACTAGCAAGTAACAGCACTTGGATAAAGCTTGTCAGGAGTCTAGTCCACTCTATTTTTCTCTATACTGCTGAAACATGAAGCATAAAAGTAGCAGGAGAAAAATTGACGCACTCAAAATGTGGTGCTGGAGGCGCAAGCTCCGAATTCCATGGACAGCTAGATGTACCAACACATCCATTTGTCAGGAGCATCCGTTGTGTACACACAATGGCCATAGTCAAACTATCCAAGTGTATCTAAATCTACATATCTTTGCAACTTAGATTTAGATACACTCGGATAGTTTGACTATGGCCATTGTATGTACACAACGGATTCTTCAGTTCTTTGGGCACATTGACCGTGGCAATGAGGATAGCATGGAACGGCTGGTGATGATGGATGATGGATGATGGATCCACCACTAGTAAAAACAGCAACAGGAACATCGGTGGTTGATAGCTGTGGCCAGCTCAATCAAGATAGAACTGGAGAAGAGGTATTGCTTCCTCACAACCCTCAGCAAAGAGGAATAGGATAAACAATGCAAACATGCCTAATAACCTATGACAAAGGGTCTATGAGTCATGCGTGCTTCCAGTATCCACTTATAGCTTATAAAGAAAAGTCTCACTCAGTATAGCGCCAAGGGAACTGGATTTGGAGAGACTCTTCAAAAGACGTCTCAAGACTCACTTCCTCCAATCATATGGACAAGCGCCTTTGCAATGACACACTGTCATAAAAGGCGCTATATAAATTTTGTACTTTCATTCATTCAACATGGACAAGTCCAGATTTTGTTTACACTATTAGTGGTCATTTATCATACCAAACTATAAATTAAAGAAATAAATATGAAGTAAGTTACCAATGCGATGACTTGATGTCCTCCTCTCTGCCAATGCAGAAGTTTAACAAGCACCAGCAGGTTGCCAATATGGAGGCTGCTGGCTGTCGGGTCAAACCCCGCGTACACACACTGCCTGGACCTGTTCAGCAAGTCCGTGATCTCTCTCCTGGAACCAAAACATTTAATTGGTGAGCTTATGAACATGTATGCATTCAACTTATGAACACGCTCTCTGTACACACATTAATACTACATATTTCAAGATAACCTCACTTTTTAAGAAAATAATTCAACCTGACAACTAGTACACGTTGGTTTAGCTTTTTAACAAAATAAAATAATTGTTAACTCACCTTGCGCCTTCTGGAAAAATACTGTTAATGAGTCCTCTCTCGCAGAGTTCTACAATGTTTCTGTTCGAATACCGACGAACTAACCTCAAATTAGTAAAAGCTTTGAATATGTTAATGGAAAACATCGCGATGATTTAAAAGGTGGAGCGAATAATGAATCTTTATATTGTCGATTTGATTACCGACAACTATTTCATTGTTATTCATTCATATAATAAAAATGTATATTTTCTTGTGCAATATTTTGACTCAACTGTCAAAACTGACATATAAGACAATAGGCAATGATCACAGAGATAAAGGCTGGTTCGGACAAGGCGAGTAATTTAGTCAAGTAACGAGTAATTTAGTGGCTAAACGTGTGCGAACCCCAACAATTTAGTCCAGTAGTTAAGTCAATGGTTTAGTCAAGCCGATCCATTTCATTCTATTTTTTCGGGCAAGTAGCGGCCCCGCCCACCGTCCGTGGGCGAGTGTTGCCGAGAAGCCACGGAAAAGTCCGAGTCCGAAGAGCCACGGAAAAGCCCGAGTCCGAGTCGAGTTTATTAGCGGCCGCGCCATTGGCCGCTCACTCTTGGCGGGGAAACGGAAATGCAAGAATGGCGGCAATTTAAATTGGCTGCAGTTTGAAAAGATAATGCCCGTTTTCAGCAAGAATATTTAAAGATAAAGTGCTGTTTAAAAATATTTAAGTACTTAAGAACTTCTTATATTTGCGAGCCCGATGTTCCGCTCCCTAAACTTAGCGACCTGTCAGTGAGGTTATGTCATGTTTAAACTGTAAATAAGTGGATATGCACACCGATATCCTTGGTTTTTTAGAAACTCTTGAGAATATAGAAGTTGCTAGGACTTATCTACGTCCAAAAAGTTTTGAGAAAGGTAATTTTTTTTCGATAAGAATAGTATGACATCGATTTTTGGTGCGGATATCAGCTGTCAAAAATACAATCATGTAGCTCCTTGCTGACAATAGAGCTGTACAAATATAGTTTTGGTAAAGATGTTGTGGAAATAACTATTATCGTCCATGAATTTATTACGTATTTAAAAACATCGATCGTTTACATTGATCGATGTTTATAGGTACCTACCATAAATTTGTCATATCACAGGCCTTATGATATCCTTCAGATGGATTGTTACTTGTTGTTTTGTACAGAAACAATTCAGTGACACACGGGGATAACTAATTAGAGGCATTACAATTTTATGCCACTGTAAGCCATCAGCTGGTATCTGTGACAGACGTGAGAGGCGTATGTAGCAGGATTGAACAAGTTTCTCGCGGTCAGCCTCTGAAAAGTTGAACCATGTTTCTTCTTTAACTTGATAATTGATTGGTGACCGCCGTGTATTTGAAAATGCCGATTTTACATGTCGAATATTGATGTTAATTGTCAACAACGAAAAACGCAACAGAGAAATGCATCTGAATGCAGCTGCAGACTACGAGCCGTATTATAGTGTGTGCATACAAAATATACTTTGTACACATCATTGAAAAGATAAAAATTCAATTAAAAAATAATGTTTGCAGCGTAAATGGTAGATATTATTATAAACATCAAATAGTCATGTGTTGTTTTTATTTAAAATGTGTATATTATTTTATAAACCATAAAATACATTTCGAATTTACAAAAGTCGAGTTTCGAAGTTGTTTGCTAAACAGGCTCCTAGCTAGGTAGCCGGGCATAAATCAGTTAATATTACCAAACCATAGCCAATTTAAAGGGCTTTAAAATAACATGATTTTAATACTCAATTAATATTTTCAAACTGCAGCCAATTCAAATTTTCCGCCATTATAGAAAGGGCTTTCTGCAGCCAACTTCGCACTTGTGTACTGTACTGGACCGTAATGCGAACGCTTCACGGGCGAGTAGCGCCCCGCCCACTACTAAATTACTCGCTACTTGACTAAATCAGTGGCCTCGTGCGAACTAGCCTATAAGGCCGTGTTCGGGGAGCTAGCTTGAGCACTTTGAACGCTTACAGTAAAAATCGTGGTGGGGGTAGCTCGATCGCAAACCTCCCCGAACGACAAAAAGCGAATTTCATATGTCAACCACACAGCAGCTGTCAAAGCTCGGCAGAACGGATGCAGATTTATCTTGAAACGCATTATTGAGCCATGATTTCAATATTTCCAGCAGAATTTTCAATTATTGAAGAGCTTTTGATATCTCGAATCCATTATTTAACATTAATAATTGTGTCTAATATTCGTGTTGTTGAGGTTAGCTCACGGTTAGCTGTCAAATGTCAGTGGAACTCACAGAGTATAGTTTATAGAGGGCGGTCTTAGAACAAAAAAAATGTAACCAAGTAGTATTATTTATATATGAAACGATGGGTAGCGCCAGTAACTACCCTACGTGTCTAGACAATACTAAATTATCATCATAATATCATTCTATATTATTACTGTTCTACTCAGTTGGCGAAGTAAATAAAAACAATTGAAGATGGTAAAACATATTTTATTTAAAAAAAAACTTCAAATAGCACAACTTAATTACATTACAACAATTGATTATAAATTACATTTATGTTATAAATACATTTTCTTCTTTTTTAATGTGTTATACTTATTTTTCTATCATAATATATACATTGTGACTTGCTCAATTCAAATTTAATAATTATGTCCATAATCTGATGTTGAAAAGATATATCACATTTAAGATTTACACTAAATGTATTCCCACAAGAAGACACATTTCTCACTTATAAAGTAAAACTTTTCTAAAAAAACAGTTCTTCATTTCATACAAAAAGTACAGTCCTTCATTTCATACAAAAAGTACAGTTCACCAAACTTTTTGTTTTTTCCAGTAAGTACATTACTAATCGTGAAATAGAAACGAATCCGATTACTTTAACTCCGTATTAAAACAATGAGGTACACAACAACGGCGACTGGACATTGTAAATTGCCAAATCACAAAATTTAAAGAATTTTCAAAAGGGAAGCGCTCCTTGCGTAGATTGCAAAAACACAAATGGCCGCCACATGGGGACTGGCGGTATACCTCGTGACCAGACATGTGACCCAATCGGAGCTCTGATTGGTCGGAGAAACCGTGACTGTGAATAACTACCCAAATAATGTTGCCAGGAACCAAAATATGCCCTAAGTTTCCTAGGCATGGTGGAACTGTATGAACCATTGGTGTGAAGTTGGAACGCTTCAGCCGACCCACCTTCGCAAAAAAGCGAAAATAGCGAATGGTCGAGGCGTCGTGCGTGACGTCATACCTCATAATATTTGCTTACGATGAGCTCCCCGAACGGTGTGTGAGTGCTTGAAGCGCTTGAAGCGCGCTCCCCGAACACGGCCTAAGGCAATGATGATACGTAACCATAAACAATAAAACACATTATTTAGGATGAAATACACCTTTGAACACATAAAACTTTTAAATAATTTATTTCGCTTTACTTTACTGCTTAAAATAGATAAAATCGGAGGAAATGAAAGACGTGTGTAAGGACAGAAAGAAATGGCGGTTTTTTAAATTAAAATTTGTTTTCTGTTAGTTTTTGATGTCTATACATATTGTAATCTAGTGATTTTAAAAATGTAATTTGTCATGTATGTTCCTTGACTTATACATAGGTTGGTATGCAGCTGACCACCCATACTGTGAAAAAATGGTTCACTTTGCCAATGTCACCCCTGTCTCAGGGAAGGACGGCAAGAGTTGCAGGGCTTATGTTCATTTGTTATGGGTTCTTATAATGTAGGTCCACATGCGGCATGTGTTAGCGCGAAATTATACATGTATGCTTGTGGGAATGCACTTGATATAAATCTTAAATGATATATATCCTTGCAGCTTAGATTAGATTAGATACAACTAAGTTGACACTATCACTTTATTCGGGCTATGTAGCCGTGGTCTGGTTAATTCTTTCCGGACAGTTTCGCCCATTGCTTCGATGGGCATTATCAGCGGTTGGCTAGTCGCTGTGATCTTCTTACAGGATCTGCTGCAGATAATAGAATAATGGAATCCTCAAAATATAAAAACTTTATAGTTATGAGCCTATCTCTATAAACTCTTGTAAGTATGCCTCTTCTGACAAAACTGTTAGATGCTTTGTTCAGCCCCCTCCTCCCTGAAGTCTTTTGAACATCATCCAGTCATCTCAGCGGGGGTGTCGCCCTACACGCTGGACATATTGGTAATTCATTAGATCCTCTTCAGCCTACTTGATGACATGACCTGCCCAGCATCAAGCAGGCTATGATGTTTATGATCACAGTGCCACTTTGAATCTCCATATTGAGTAATTAAATTATGACTGATTCATAGCATTCTCCTTTAATGGCTCAATGGTACCTACATTGTAAATGGGTTGTCAATTAATGTTATGATTATAAGGATGCTTTATTTGGTCACACCTCGTGGGCCATCTGCGAGATTGACATAGGGAAACACAGTGACTGTCGTTTTTTGAGATTTTATATTTACCTTATTTCATTAGCATGGTATGCCCTTTTGGTTCTATATAGTATATAATATATTTGAATATCAAAGGATAATGTTTTGTGCTTTGCTGAAAATGTTACCTAATACCTGCCGATTACGAGTCTACTAGACTACTGAACGATCAAAATCTAGGCATTTTTAAAGAGAAAAGACAATTTGTATTTTTACCAAAAATGATTATATTTTAAAACAAAAACCAACTGAAAAGGTAACTTAAAAATATATATTAAGTTCTTTTATGATATGCCAGATAAGTAGTGACCTGTCAAATATCCTTAATAAGAAATATGCTATTCGACCGATAACTACAAACCAGCTACTGACAAATTATGACTACTAGAACCACAAGTATACAAAACCTTACATTTAAACTCAGACAAAGCATTTTACCAAAAAAAAATGGAAACTTAAACACTCACTAGAGGCGCTGTTTTAGTTTTCTTATATATTTTTTTATTTAAGAGCTAGGTTTCAATCTCCCTCAAGGTTGTCAGAAAATAAAGATATCAACAAGGTTTATGCAGCCTTCACAAGAAATGAGAACCAGCCCCTCAGGAGCTTGGAAACCTTCACTTCAAGTAAAGTGCTTGGGGCAAGACAATACAAAAGCTTTGAAAATACAAAGGTTACACTTGCCCACCTCAAAAATGCAGGACGAAGTTGTGTAAGCTTAGTTGCATTGCCGTGTAGGATATGATAGAAGTTTGTAAGACAGAACAAAGAGGAAAGCATCGAGTGCAGAAGTACTGGCCACCCCTAGCGGAATAGTGACTAGATGCAGTAACAGTACAGTGATAGATGTTGTTGAGTTTACTAAAATACTCACTGGAGGCCCTGTTTAAGTTTTCAATATTTATTTGATAAACGCTATATTTGAATTTCAACATAAAGTTTATACTTTGGGTACTGTATTTTCTTACAATATAATGTGTTAAATGCTAGTCTATGGTGTACTTAACAAAATATATGGTTACATTACCCTTAATGTACAAAAGTAAAGTTTGGATTGTTTAAAAGTAAAAGAAGGAACATAGTTATCTTTAAAAATATACATTCTTTCATCCAAGCTCTCCATTCCATAATTCGAAATGTGCGAACTAAGTAAATCTACATCACACAGGAAGAAAATCAAGTGTATTTGAGTCGTACAAAACCAAAGATAGTAATCTAGAATTGTTTTGAAAATGATATAAATACATGAATATGATGAGGAAACTATTTCCTGTGTTTCCATATATTTATCATCTTACAAACTCAATCCAGTATGCAAGCCTTGGAGGCTCAGGGCCTTCCATACTCTCTATCTTGTGCCGCTTCCCTCCATGGTTCCCTTACTCCAAGGGCTTCTGCATTGGCCTCGACATTGCCTGTCCGCCGTATCCTGGGACGTCCGAGTGGTCTGACACAGGAGGGAGCACCATCCAAGACATATCTAATTAACCTGAAGTCCTTTTCATGATGACAGATTATTTCAGGGTACCCCAGTACTACAATGAATTATACTTTATCAAATTTTTCATTATCGAAAACAAATCCTAGATTCCTGATTTTAATTATATTAAATATTTGACACTTTACTCATGTAAACGATGTTGGAAAAGAAAGAAAGTGATTTTCAGTGTGTAATTTTGTCATTTGCATACAAGGGAATACAAATGAATCAATCTTTAACGTGTTATTCCTAAATGGTTTTAAAATAACACCCAATTATGTGTTGAAGTAAACAAAATAACACATAAATTTACACAGTAAGTTTTAACAGTTATAAAAAAGGGGGCACTTATTATTTTTTAATTATAAAGGTAATCAAAGATTTTTTAGAAAAGACGGTTTCGAGTGCCCATGAAAAGTTTATACAAAAATATATGTAAAACAATATAAATTTATTAATATAATATTTAAATATGATATATGTGTACTATATATAAATTCAGATTTGATATACACTGTAGTAAGGCAATACAATATTACAAAAAATGCAATAATAAAAATGCATAAGTAAAACATTGCAACAGAAACAAACAATTTTAAGGCAATGTCATTTGTATAATTTACAAGACAAAACACTATCCATCAGTATTGACATTTACCATTTAGGACGAATGGCATGCATAGATGTCATGCACAGACTTGCAATCTTTTTTTTTAGATTTGTGGAAACAAATGCAATTCACCAACCTATTTTGCCTGGCCAGTTGTATTCATGCGAAAGCAGAAGCTTGTGTGCATGCAATGGCATCTGTTGAACCAGGGTCAAAGTTATGGTCAAGTGGGCCAGACGCAAGATTCGAACCAACACTATTCTGTTCCAAATACGCTAGTTGGATATGCGCCTCTACCCCCTCGGCCATAACACCAACTATCTATGCATGTCATTCAAAATTGAAAGTACCTCTGCTATCTACCACAGTAAAAATACGTTATTCTGTTAATAAAGGTAGGAAGGAAATCAATTACTATAAAAATAATTAAATAGATAGTCCAGAAAATTTCTGGAGGCATATTTTATCTTTAATCTAAGCTGCAAGGATATGTAAGCATTTAAGGCTCATATGAAATGCATGCCTACAGACAGGCACATGTAGGTTCGCGCCTACACATTCTGCATGTGTGCTACAAATAAAGAAAACCTCACATGGACATAAACCTTGCAACTCCTGCCGCCGTTCCCTGAACCGGGGTGGCATTGGCAAAAGTGAACCGATTTTTACAGCACGGGTGGTCAGCCTCGTACCAACCTATCAGTCAAGGAGCAACAATAAGGTGAGAAAATTCATAATCAATGAAAAAAAGTAAGCAAATAAATGGAATACATAACAATACATTTCATACAGTAAGATTGTTATAATTTGTACTATACATACATACATTAACAGAACAATCATAGAACAATAAAGGATTGTCAAAATGTCTTTTTAAATATCAAAGGCAAATAAAAATTAATCAAGTACTCGGAGTATAAGACATAGCGTGAATACTCCACCACCGCATACACAGAAAAATGCATGAAAGTTACAATAGTGCATCATAAGAGAGAATTAGTTTTCCTACACTTTTTCTGTTGCATAAACTTTTAGAGCGCCCTAGGAGTGGACGATGGCATGAAACCGCGCCCATGAAAAAGTCAACTATTCAACATCATAATGTATGACAATTGAATCACTCACTAGGGGTGCTATTGTGTCTTTCTGTTTATATAATGGTGTAATATTTACACAATATCTTACACTCGGAAGTAAATAATTCAACAAATAACTAATTTTTCATCATTGCCTTTCCTTAATCTTAAGCCCAACTCCCAACCAGAGACAATATTAAGCTCAGATCTTAGCTTAACTCATTTTTTTTCTCAAAAGCAGTCGTTTTAATTCAATATAACTTGAGAACAGTTAGAACATATGGAGAGTTGCTTTCTTGATCTTTTTTGTCATGGTTTATCGGAGCTGCAGTTTCTGGACGTTTCGCCAACGTCTGTGACAGGTTTCTTCAGCAAATAAAACTGTTAACATGTAACATGGCACATAACGGTTTCATCAACATAACTTTAAATCATCATCACGCTGAAGAAGCCCATAGCAGACATGAGCGAAGTTTCCGGAAGCTCCAGCTAAGATAGACCACGGCAACAGATCCTGGAAAGCAACTCTCCTGTGTCAACTGCCAGCGGTGAAAGCCTAAATCTATTCTAGTCTAATCTAAGTTGCAAAGATATGTTACATTGGAGATTCAAATTATATGCATTCTCACAATCAGACACGTACAAGTTTGCGTTTACACATGCCGCATGCGAACCTACAACATAAAAACCAAATCTCAAATGGACATACACCCTGCAACTCTTGCCGTCCTTCACGAGTTCAATTGAATCTTTGGGCTTTGATAGCCAGCTATGAATACTTGTGGATTGTTTTCCGGAATCTGTTGTCCATCCCTAATGTAGATGATGGACTTCTGCAGTGTAATGTTGATGTAAATTTCTTTTTAGTTACAGTCCACAAGTGATAATAAGAGCAGATTTATTCTACTTTGTCTCTAGTGGGTTTTTAGATGAATATTAAAATCAAATTACAAAAATATATAACTTAATAAATGAATTCTCCACTGTTTTAGGGAAAAAAGTATATTCTAATCTGTACTCCGATTATAAAACATTGCGTACATTTCAAACAATTGTGTAAATATAAAATATTTATGAAAACTAACTCACTCACTAGGGGTGTTATTGTATCTTCAATACATATTTCTTACGTTAGTTGCTATTGACAAAGTTGTTTTTCACATAATGTATTATTTACACTGCCTGCGTATTAGTAAGTAGGAGATTATGTTCAGTTACATAAAAAATATCTACCTAAAGCCCACAAAACATCTGTGATTATTCATATTTTTTATTTACACGATACGCAGGAAATTGTCTAATGTTTTATACTGGGAGTAGTGTTCACTTATAAAGTATCAACCACTTGTATGGATTAGGATGGCATTTAGACTGTCAGCGTTAGAAGTGGCCAAGTCGGTTACAGCCATTTCACACTAGGCGCATTCTGCCCGGTTTGTCTATGTTTTTTTCTATCCAACGCCGTGTCGGAAGTCACCAGAGTATGGGTACGTATGAAAGCTTTCCCAGAGCTTGTCTGGTAATCCATCGCCAAACCGGGCAGAATGATTTGTGTCTGAAAAGGCCTTTGCAGCATGTATTTGGATGGCATTTAGGCTGTCAGCGTTAGAAATGTTGGAGTCGGTTAGTCTTCGAGAGTGACATTCTTGAAGAGGTAGGACATGGACTCTTTATTGTGGATGCGCCGAATAGCTTCGCTGAGCAGAATAGAAATGTCCACGGTCTTGATCTTGTGGCACTGCATCTTCTGCAGCTCGTGTGGGACCGTATTGGTGACCACGACCTCGTCGATGGCCGAGTCTTCAATCAGACGGGGGGCGTCTGAGGACAGCAAGCCGTGTGTTGCCAGCACGTAGATTTTGTAAGCGCCTCTCTCTTTCAGCACTTCGGCTGCGGCGACAAACGACTGCACGTCATCAATTAGATCGTCCTGGAATTATTTAAAAGTTTATAAAGCATGTGACATGGGTAGAGCCGAATAATCCAATATATAAAATCAAACGGATGTATGTTTGTTAGTCCTGTATGGACTAATAAACTATTGAACCGATTGCGATGAAACTTACATAAGCAATTCTTTGCACGCCAACTTAGTTTTCTGTAAAAATAAAACTGGAGCAATGAAGGAAATGAGAGCAGAAATATGCTTAAACTATTTTCACCTTATGAAATTTAGACTAAAAGAAGTGTGCAAAGATACAACACTGTGTGATACTGGTCACCCTCAAAAGAATTACGGTATGATACAGTAAGACGAGTTAGACGATCCACCACAAGAGGTGGCAGGGTACAGCTAGCATCAAAATAAATATTTTGGAGAAATTTTGGCTGCAGCGCCATTGAAGAGATATGAACATGAGTACTTACCACCATTATTGCGATACGTCCTCCCACGTCTCCCACAACATTGATGGGAGGTTTTTCTTTGGCAGGATGCACTGGCACTCCAACTGAGACGTCCATAGTTCTCGATCTGTAAAAATAAAACAACAAGAATTAGATTCTTTCATTGGTGATCACTCAATGTTCCACATTCCTGTGTATATTTTTAATATCATCATTGACCAGTGGCGTACATATCATAAAGACCTTTAGACCTTGCCGAACTTACTTTTTAGATAAGAAAACATATTTTTGTAACAATAATTTTAATAAGAAACAATATTCATCGACGCCTAAAAGATAGACAATTTTCGTAGCACGTAATAAGACATTTGTAAGTTAGCGCCTACCGTTTTCGCACATGCAATACGCTCAGCGCGGCGCATGGACTCTGTCCTACCTTCTCCGGCAACGAAGTTTACAACTGACTCGCGGTACTGAGCGGGGCATACATACACAAAATTGCCACACACACTTCCACACGTGGCCACTGTCTGTACGCTTCAAATGCAGGCGAGCCTGAGTCAAAAGACAATAAATTGGAAACGCACTTACGTCGTTAGGAGAAGAGATAGAAATAGACTGCTAATATATATGAAAGAGATGCAAAAATTAAGTGTGTGAAATTTAACTTTTTATTCAGTCTGTCAAATTCTTCTCAGTACGCGCGCGTTGTTTTTGACGTCCGTGATTGTTTTCGTGATTTATTGTGAAACTTAATTATTACAATGGATAACTTCAGTTGTGAAAATTGTACGGGAAGTGTGTGCTTTCTAACAATTAAATTTGGTTCGTTTTCTAAGCTTACTTTAAACGATAAAATGCAAGTGATGACAAAAAGACGATCAACACCGACTTTAATCCAGATGACAAATCTAGAAAACGGTTAATCGGTCGAGTGTGTTTGGAAGAATTGAGAAAAATGGGCTTTCTTAAGGCCACTTCAAGTACCTATCGAGTTATTGACTTGTCTTTTTAATCAATCATTTACTCTGTTATTTGATGTGGCTCAGACGGCTTTCACTAAGCTTTTCATTATTTATTTGTAAGTGTCGTGGAACAAGAACAACTCATGCTAGAGATTGAGGTAAGAGTTTCATATTTACTTAAAAGGCCCGTCTGAAACGGCAAGAAAAAACCACGGCGGTTATTTATTTAAGACAACTTATACAATATTATTTCATTGTAACGTTTAGGTTGGAATAACAGTCGTTTGACATATTTACAATAATTATAACTACAGAGCTATTTTAATTTTTCTTGATCCTGATGATTTGAAAATAAGGTAAGTTCTCATAAAATGGTTCCTGTAATATCCGATTATTTTTTTTAACTGCGTAGTTATAATTATAGTAAAAATTATTTCAGTTTTATACATGAAGGGGCTCTGTTATTTGTGTCTTAACATGGCTTTCAGATAATTGCTATTTTTCCAACAGGTTTTGCTGGAAGTATGGGTTTTTCGGTTTTGGCTTAGTTAAATTGTAAATGCCACTGGTTGTATGGAATATGAAAAAAAACGTTTTTTTATTGTTTGGGAGTGTCAATCCCGTTGTTTTGAAAACCGCCCAAAACCTAGAAGTTGCCGAACTAGATCTGAATTCCTATGATCGCCCCTGTCATTGACTGAGACCTTGAACCACTAGTGGTGCACGATTGGGGCGCTGAGGGGATAAAACATAATTAAGCTTCACATACAGAGCAACTTATTACCGCATTGTCCCCCAAGGAGCCGCATTTTTTTTTTTTTTTTTTTTTTTTTTATTTAAACAAGAATACAACAGCATTGAATAGAATTTTGTACATAAATAATATATTTTTTACAATTCATATCGCCTATTACTGTATTCTACGATTGATATTTTAGATTACAAATCATGTGAGGTAAACAAATAAAAAGTGAAGAAAAACAAAAAAGAAGCAGCATCCAAAACCAAAGACAAACAAATACACAAATCAAAAATAAAAATAAAAAATAAATCTCGTCCTCATGATGGGATAAGGAAAGAAAGGTCAGGAGAAAGGGAAGGGAGTAGAAATACAATGCGCACACAAAACACGTCAATGATGATTAATAAGCAATAAAAACAAAATAGGGGAGTTTTACCTACCATTAAAACTCTTATTATGTTTCTATAGATGTCTGGAGTCCATATTATGAGAGAAACAATCACTTTTCCCCTTTTATGTGGTTTTTTAGTCTATTCCTGGGTCTTTGATTTGCACTTTTTTACACTTTAGGCACTTTCTACTCTATGGTCGCTTTTTCCCCATTTCCTGTTCCCTATTTCCAGTTTCCCCATAACCCGGTCGCAATTTTTCATAAAGCTCATAATACACCAGGTAGGGGTTACCTGGACTCCAGACATCTATAGAAACATAATAAGAGTTTTAATGGTAGGTAAAACTCCCCTATTATGTGTTCTGAGAGATGTCTGGAGTCCATATTATGAGAGATCTGTCTATTATCTCCTGGTGACCGGGGACGTCTTTATTTGATATTAACTGGTTGAAATAGGGAAAGATCTTCTGGAGCTGTATGTTTCAACATCTCTTTCTGATAGTATTTTCTGAAAGTGTTTTCCTTTTTCCAGTTGCCTCTTTCCAGTATGTTATCTATTGGATTAAGTGATGCGACCGCTGAACGTGTGCTGCCGGGAGTGGCCTCTACTCCTGCTGATTTTAGCGTGTTCTTTACCCATCCTCCTATGATTGTTCTTGCAGCTGCCTTCACTTGTACTCGGGTGCTGATGAACAGGTTATAAAGATTTTGTCCTGATCTCCTTTCGCGTGATAGTTCAATCAGCTTCCTTATCCAGAAGACTGGGTTGACGTTGTGTTCCTTGGATTCCAGAAGTCTCCGATTAGATTGTCGGTGTTTGAGGGTATCTGTTTTTGATCCAAAGAATGGAATTAACACAATTGATGTGCCTTCGTCGAGAATGTTTCCTTCTGTGATATTTAGCAAGGTCAGATCGTGTACTCTTCTTCCTGAAGATAACAGAAGTAAGATTGCCGTTCTACACGCAACTTCATAGAGAGAATCTGATCGAGGAGTGTTCCTGACTAGCCAGTCTCTCACTATCTGCCGATTCCACACAGGGGACTTAGGAGGGTTGATCTTTACCATTGCTAGTGCTTTTAATGTTTTTAAATTTAATTTCACTAGGAAATCTGAGCTGAGATTATTTTCCATCATTGCGTTGCAGAAGGTTACGATGGCTGACTTGTGTACCAGCATAGTCCTGTATGATAGTTTTTCGTTAATGAACAGTTGCGCTAGATACCTTGCCAATTGATTAGGAGATGGTGTGTTGGGATGGGTATTATTCGCCAGTATCCAGCGGCACCATCTTTGCCAAGCAGGTTTATATGTGTTGAGTGGGGAAGCTCGCCATCCTGACAGGAACAGTCTTTTCTCTTCCGCGTTCCAGGAATTTAAGATACTGTCCCCAGTCCCAATTTTCCACACTTCCATTTCCAGATCCTGAATCCTGGGTGGTGGATTGCCTGTTGATGTGTTGATTAGTACTGACACCAGGTTCGGTATTTGCATCGGAGGTACGAGTGATCGACGAATTAAGTCTGGACGCCAGAAGACCCTCTGCCACCTCGGGACCACGAGTAGGTAAGTTCCGGTCGCCCCGTTTAGGTGCCTCAGGATCCTCGGTATAAGGTTTGGCGGAGGAAATATCCGACCCACATTGTAGAGCCAGTGCCGACTGAAGGCGTTTTGAAAGATTGCGCATGAGTCTGTGGAGTCTCTGGACACGTAAGTTGAACTCATGTGTGCCATGGTGGATGCGAACAGGTCTATATCTGGTACTCCGAAATGATTGAAAATGGCCTTCGTTGCTGTTGGTAAGAGATGCCACTCTGGAGGGGATCTTCCTCTTGATAGGTGATCCGCGTCTCCGTATCTTCCCGGTAGGTACTGCGCTGTTAGCGAGATTTCCCATTGGTCTGCCAGAGTCAACAGATCTCGAGTAAGATTTAGGAGTGTTTTGGATCTGGTGCCCCCTTCCTTGCGGATGTAGGCGACTACTGTCGTGTTGTCTGATTGTACCAGAATTTCGGAGCCGGAAAGGTCGTGCGCTGTGCGTTGCAGGGTTGCAAAAACAGCGAACAACTCTTTTCGGTTGGAGTGCTACTTCTTTTGTTGAACGGTCCACTGTCCTGACAGCATCAAGTCGTCCAGAGTTGCTCCCCAAGCTAAGTCTGACGCATCTGTTGTCAAGAAATGTCCGAAGGTTTCCCTGTGGATGGAACTTGATTCGTTCGCATTCCCTATCCACCACTCTATTTCTTGTAAGCTGTCCTCGGTCATTTGTATGGACCCTCTTGGTGACAGGTGCTTCAGTGGTTTGCTCGCTATCTGCAATTGTCTGCAGTGGAGGCGACCATGAAGCTGGCAAAGTTTAGTCTTCCTAGGAGACTTTCCGCCAGTTTTAAGGACCATTTTCGAGAAGTCAGTATTGCTCGAAGTGAGTGGCACAATGCCTCTTGCTTCCGGTAAGAAAGACCTACTTGGTGACAGGTGCTTCAGTGGCCTGCTCGCTATCTGCAATTGTCTGCAGTGGAGGCGACCATGAAGCTGGCAAAGTTTAGTCTTCCTAGGAGACTTTCCGCCAGTTTTAAGGACCATTTTCGAGAAGTCAGTATTGCTCGAAGTGAGTGGCACAATGCCTCTTGCTTCCGGTAAGAAAGACCTACTTGGTGACAGGTGCTTCAGTGGCCTGCTCGCTATCTGCAATTGTCTGCAGTGGAGGCGACCATGAAGCTGGCAAAGTTTAGTCTTCCTGGGAGACTTTCCGCCAGTTTTAAGGACCATTTTCGAGAAGTCAGTATTGCTCGAAGTGAGTGGCACAATGCCTCTTGCTTCCGGTAAGAAAGGAATTTGCAATTGTTGTGCGTGTCCCAAACGATTCCCAAGTACTCTAATTGTTGAGTGGGGAAGAGCACTGACTTCTGGAGATTTACATACCACCCCAGAGATTGTAGGATATCTACTGCTAGATGCGATTGCCGACAAAGATCGTCCTTGGATTGGCTCGCAAGGAGGAAGTCGTCGAGATAAACGATTGTCCGAATACCTCGTCGCCTCAGTAGTTGGGCTACCCAATTTGTAAGGGTTGCAAACATTCTGGGGGCAGATGAAAGGCCAAAGGGCAGACTTGTCATCTGAAGTAATTCTCCTCGATAGACCAGTCGCAAAAATCTCCAATGTTTCTGTGCACTAGGGAGATGAAAGAAGGCTTGCGATAGGTCTATTTTCGACAACCAATTGTTTGGCTGCAGAAACTCTGGCACTTTGTAGTGGCTATGAGTTTGAACGGAACCGGGTCCAGGAAGAAGTTTAACGATTTCAGGTTGAAAATCATTCTCGAGGAACGGTCCGATTTGGGTGTTAGGAACATTTTTGATAAGAAGCTGGGAGATGACTCCGCGGCCTCTATAACGCCGAATTCGGTCATTTCCTTTATTTGAGAGTCCATTTCGGGTGAAGGACTCGTCTGGTATAGCATTAAGGTCTTTTTGTGTGGTAATATCAGAGGGGGAATTGAGATGAAAGGTATTCTTACTCCGATTATCATCTTCAGGATGTGGTTTGGTGCTCCGAGTGACGTCCAAACCTGTAGGGAGGACTTCAAGCATCCTCTGCGAAATGGTTTCTTGTCATTTTCGTGGATGCCTCCGTCTGTCTCCTTTGAGATTTCCTGACCGTGTGTTATTCCCTGCCCTTTTTCCTCTTGAAGAGAAATTTGGAGCGTCTCTAAGGCCTCGATTGCTTTCCGCAGTGGGTCGTTGCTGCCCTCTAAAAAACTGATTCCTTTTCTGTACTGGAACGTGCGGTTTCGATGAGGTGCTGGGTTGAGGGCACTGGGTCTTCACTGACAATTTGTCGGTGGTCCCCACTCTAGAGAAAAAAGACGTGAGACTGTCTTTGCCAAACAAGTGTTCGGTATTCGGCGGGAATTTGTTTAACCCCTCTCACATGCTCTTCCTTAACATGCCCTAGCACAGCTTTCCTGCGGAACTGGAGGGCCTCTGTCCGCCTCCCCCATACCGTCTGGAGGGTGTCTTCCGAGACTTTCTGGTATGGCGAGTCCAGAGCGAACAGCGTTTTGACCTTTTCGAAAAGGGCTTTCCTCGCCAAGGTCGTGTCGCTCCGGGCTCCCCAGTTGACCAAGGTCTGAAGCCCAGACTGGAACTCCTCTTTCTGGATGAGGAGGGCGTGGGACATGGCTGCAAACGACCGCTCGCCTGAATAGGGGAGCTTACGTCGCACTGGCGAAGTTCATCGTTCACTGCCAGGTCGACGAACGCCGGTTCTGCCAGGTACTTTTTCTGTACCTCGGCGTACCTTACTCCGGCCCAGTTTTCACTGTCGAAGTGCTGGAGCCTTTGGAGCGCTTCGACCCTGTTGCTCTTGGCCTTGGGGTGAGCTGGTTCTTCCACCGTTGTGGCGGCTTCCTGGAAGCTCAGCAGTAGCTCTTCCTGGGCCTCCTCATTCTCTTCCAGTCCCGAAGGTTATTAGAGGAAGTTGCTGGAAGAGTTTCCTGCCGCCGATTCAACGAGATTTCCCATAGAACTGGCGGGCCAGTCACCGAAAACTGCGTTCGTCAGCATCACGATGTGGGAAACCAGATAATCTATCCTTGGGTCCAAGACAACCCTCAGCCGTTTCTGACGCCGCGGCGGTGAACCTGATTCCGAAGTGTCGTATCCGCGTTTTAGTGACGCATCACCTGAATCCTGTGAGATTTCGTCGAGAGGTTGCCCTTTATTGTTATCACAACTCATAACATTGATTTTGATGTTATATAAAGTAAAAACTCCGTTAAAATAACGAAAAACGTTTTTCGTAAATATGACAGCGTGGCATAACCAACAAAAATACGTATGCGAACTTTTAACCACCACAATATCACCTGTTTTAGTTTTTAATTGTTCACAAGGACACAAGATGGTAAAATAACACTCTTTTAAATGTTTTTGCCCAGGAATATTGTCAATTCACTCAAATTTTCGAAGGTAAAATCAACTGACATGTGACCACAAGGGGAAAATGACGCTTTATGAAAAATTGCGACCGGGTTATGGGGAAACTGGAAATAGGGAACAGGAAATGGGGAAAAAGCGACCATAGAGTAGAAAGTGCCTAAAGTGTAAAAAAGTGCAAATCAAAGACCCAGGAATAGACTAAAAAACCACATAAAAGGGGAAAAGTGATTGTTTCTCTCATAATATGGACTCCAGACATCTCTCAGAACACATAATAGGAATTGGGAATGATTAAAAAAATTAGAAATGAGATTCAAAAATGAAATTCAAATCCTGCAAGATTCAAAATCTTCTTTTTCAATGACTGTGCAGACAGAAAGAAAATGTCCAACTTATGATCATTTGACAAGTGAAACCTATTTATTTTACAGGTAAGAGGGCCAGCCCTACGCCAACTTCCGATGGGGCTGGTACTCATTTCTTGTGAAGGCTAAATAAATCTTACTGGTATTTTATTTTGAGCCTGAAGTAAACACTGAAACAGGAAATTATTTCTGACGGTAGGATTTGAAACCGAACTCTCGCCATGGAATGCAAGCGTTCTACCAACTGAGCTATTGACCGGACTTTTTGCGAGCTTAGTTGTCACTGTAGAAAGTACTAACTCTCAGGCAAGACCCAATTGCTGTAAGGCTGGATCAACCTTTTTGTGACTAGACACCAGATGAATTTTTCAACACAGCGAAGACCATATTTATTCAAAATCACGACCTTCCGAGTTTGGTGTGGCAACCACTAGACTACGGACGGGTCATCAGCTAGTATTTAATGAACATCAGTGACCTGGGTATGGTGGGGGGGGAGTAGCGGCCGTCCACCTCGTCGCTCTCGCACTCCTTCTGCTCCCCGTGTATGACGGCGATGCCCAGCCTCAAGCGCTCCGCATACGACGTGGCCTTCTTGGCTGAGCCAGGGTTGCGGGCCACTATCACGGCGTTACGGTAGTCGGGAATCTATAACAGGACACTCACAATAAACAAAACACATAGTACAACTTCTTGTTACATTGTCCCTGAAGAGATTGCATATGGTGAGTGGATTTTTTTTATGTTCGGTGGTTCACACAGTAAAAATGTATTGTTTACAACAGTGGTTCCCAAACTTTTAATTTCGCGTACCACTCACAAAATTATAAGTCAGTGGCGTACCACTGAATAATAATAATAATAATATCAGGCTAATTTATTTTAAATTACAAATGATAAGAGAGCGCCATTTTTGTGTGTGTCACACCTCAAGGGCCCTCTCCGATCATGGATAAGACTTTCTAAATAGGTGTGTCTTGAGTGTTCCGCGAAATACATCCATAGATTTGGAGTTCTTCACTCCGGGTGGCAGTCTGTTCCACTCCACCGGACCCGCAACACGGAAAGCGCGGTCTCCGAAATTTGTAAGAATCTGACGGCGTGGCTGAACCAAATTGACTACTTCATCGCCCGCGGATCTGAGTGTCTGCCTCCTTACACCCATCTCAACAGGCAACATCATGTCAGTCAAATAAGGTGGAGCCAAGCCATTGATGGCTTTATATACCATCACACAAACACGGTAGACCACCCTCTCCGAGAAACGTATGAAGTGTAACAATAAAAAAAATCATTCAAAATGGTAAAGTAATCAAAACTGCAACATCTGTTTATGACAACATTATGTTTATTTATTAATTATAAAAAAAAATACAAAACTCTTAGGACTTGGTGCGAAAAATGGGGCTGCATATTCGAGACAAGAGAGGAAATATTAAGCTCAGTTGTACTTAATTTTAAGCGCGAAATTGAAAAACGTTTTATATAATTATTTACTATGTATTTCCTATGTGTGGTTATCTTCATACCAACCTATAAGTCAATGAACAGAGGCACACAAGGCTGTCGGTGTTATGGTCGAGCGGGCCAAGTGGGCTGATCTTTCTAGCATATTCGGAATAGAATAATGTTTGTTCGATCCCCGCCTGGGTTATTTGACCATAACTTTGACCCTGGTTCAACAGATGTAATTGGGTAATTATTAATTAATAATGCATTAAAATAATCAATAATAAATTATTAATTGATGATATTGATACCTGTTTTTGGCCAGGCAGAACAGGTTGGTGAATTGCATTCTTCTTCACAAATCTATTTTTTTTTTTAATAAAAAATAAAAATAATAAAACAAAGGCACAAAACTACATCAAATTCACACACAAATAACTTACGCTTTCTTGAATATACTGCAGGAGGAACGGCGATGCCCTCAAATTGTCGACGGGACAATCGAAGAAGCCCTGGATCTCCTTCTGGTGCAGGTCCATGGTGATGACGTGCGTGAGGCCGGACTTGCACATCATCTTGGCGAGCAGCTTGCTGACGATGCAGCCGCGCTTGCGCATCTTGCACTGCTTGCTGTAGGGCAGGTAGGGGATGACGCCCACCACGGACTTGGCCGAGGAGGTCTTGCAGGCGTACGCCATTATGAGCAGCTCCATTATGTTGTTGTTTACATCCCTGCAAGATGATTTAAAACAAAATGTTGGCATTTTACAACATCTTTTAGAAAGTGGCTTACTGACACATTTAAAATTCCGATATGATTCGACTGTTCGACTTGAATGTTCCGACCTTTCATTTTGTCCAGGCAAAAAGAACAGCATCCCCCATACTTAAAAAAATGATTGTGAGTAATCTGATTCACATCAAACTTCACATGTTTCACCTCGAAGCCAGATTGGGTAAAGTAGAGTAAAGTAAAGGGTAAATATAGAGAACCATTCACCATATCGCAATAATATCACACAAAGTAGAAGATGACCGGTCCGTAGTCCAGTGGCAACACTTAGGACTCAAAATTGGAAGGTTGTGGGTTGGAATCCCGGCGGAGCACAAAAAATATACCATTTATATTTTCAAACTTGCACTATCTATCTATAATCTCTATAATCTATAATCTAAGTTGCAAGGATATATTCATTTAAAGCTCTCAGATGTATGCCCACAAACCAACAAGTGTAGTTCGCGCTTACAAATGCTGAATGTGTACTTACAAATAAAATCCAAACCTCAAATGAACATAAGCCCCACAACTTTTGCCGACCTTCCCTGAAACAGGGGTGACATTGGCAAAGTGAACCATTTTTTACAGTATGGGTGGTCAGCCTCATACCAACCTATAAGTCAAGGAATTACAGTATGGGTGGTCAGCCGATCTAAGGAATATAATTCTAATGGGCTCTGCACAAACTCCATGAACAGTAAAATTGTGACATCAAACGGCCGAGTTGTCGGGGAAAAGGCAAGCTATTATTTTGTTATTGGTTGCTAAGGACCTTACTTACAAATATACATGTGACGTAAGCCAGTCGGGAAAAATTCTAATTATAATTTAAGGTGTGACCTTACTTGGTTCCGGTCTGCACAATGTAAATATCCTTTCCCCTCACGGAGTCCCCTATCTCCACCATGGTCTCTCTGTTGGTCTTGTGGAACACGGCACATCCTCCGTTTTTGACGCCCAAGCGACTGAAAAGACAACAGATCAAAATATCATCATTAGAAATAATGTGAGTGTCAGTGTGTAGGATTAAATTGGTTGTTGAGGCATTTACTTTGAAGAATAAAAACAATAAATTATTATAAATTGATTTCTATCTACATACGTTTATAATAGATTTCAATGAAAAGAAAAACAGAAAAACCAAATAGTTTTCGGCATTTTGTTATTGGTTGCTAAAGAACGTATGTCACTTAGACCTGTGAGATTCCTCTGCCGAGGAAAATTTGTTATGTTCTGATAGCATTATATAATTTAAACTATAACCTAGGTCTGTGTCACTCCATTGTTTTTCCTTTCTACAAACTGTGTACACAAGCAACCAATACACCTCTGGTGATTTTTTTTACTTTTGCTATCTACCTCCCTTGCATCTCATCACCCTCATGAGCTTGGCCAGGCCCTGGATGGGCCTTGGCTGAATCCAGGATTCTCCTCCACTCTTGCCTTTGTTCTCCAGCTACGTATGTCTACCTTACCTGTATCTGCGTTAACACCGTCCATCCATCGCACTCCCTTGCACCTGTTTACTTTCAATGCATCCATCCCTTTTCCTCGCAAAATTGAAACCCAATCTTCCAAACCATAAAGTGGAAGCTTTTGCTATATTTAGTTACTAACCAGACGGCCAGTAGCAATATTATTTTCTGATGTTATGGATATAAACTTTTTATTACTCGAGGCATGTGCCTACTTTATCGCTGATGTGTAATAGAATGAAGAAATTTAGTTGATCGTGCTGTGTCAGAGGTCAAATACAGATAACCGGTGATTTATTCAAAGCACTCCAGAAACCAACATCAGGCTGATTGACACTTTGTTCATTTTAAAATGCATTTATTTATTTTATACATAAAATGCACAGGACTTAAAGTTAGAAACCAAAACGTTACAATAAATAAAACACATTTATACACATCCATAAAAGTATTTATATAAATTAAATATATAATAGACACACACATACATTCTTCTAGGCATCCATACATCATCAAATTTAAATTGGAGTTACAGTCGTTCGACATATCACCACCTTAAAGGTAAAACTCCATAAGTGCTGTTTCATTGATATGAGAAATGTCATAAAACATTTTATTAGGGTAGCTTCTCATAGTGAGTGAACTAATTATAAGGAAGAGCCCGTGAAAAACTTCTATACTAAAGATTGATTACACTTCTTGGATATTAGACAAACTGTTATGGAAGAACTTACATGGTTCTCAATATTTCTTGAGAACTTAAATTATTCTCAGCGTTTCATTGGTGACACATCTAACGCCTTGAGGAAGCACACTTTCTACACGATGATTGAGGATGAATAACTTCATAATTTGAGTAATTTACATTTTAATGTCAGCCATGACGGCATTTGGTAGAAGTAGCCATTGACAAACTTTCTTTTTGTTGTGATATAGCGGATATAGGAACACATTGAGGGTGCTTATCCCTTGTGTCACTATGAGTGGAGATACTGGATTTTGGAAAAAGGCAACTAAATTCTTCTTCTCCCATTAAAAACAGTAAGTAAATTGTGTTTGTACCGAGCCACTGTCCTGCTAAGGACGACTAGTACCTCTGCAGATTTGTTCTTTGTTTGTTGCACACTTTTTTCATCTCGTCGACATTCATCCCTCTCTTCTTTTTTTCTCGCTCTGTTAGTCATTTTCATAGTGAATTACAAACTCAGTTATTCACTCTCAGATAAAACAACCTTGAATAATGGAGGCTCTACGTTATTTCTCTCCAGATTGTTTGTTACATTCTACATAGGATTCTTGTTGCCCACAGTCTATTGATATGAACGCAAACATTGCTCACCTGGCAATTAAGTTGGCCAGCTCTACATGAGAGTTGCCTCCTATGATGATAATATCAGACGTTATGGGTCCTTCCATCTTCGGGCCTTTGGAAATCCGAAAACTGCCAAATCTACAAACAAACAATAGCATCAAAAATAAAGTCTACAGTCTATAGCTCAGTTGGTAGAATGCTTGCATCCCACGCCGAGAGCTAGTAGGGTTTGATTCCTACCAAGGGTGTTACAAATGATTTCCCGTTTCAGTTTTGTTCAAAGCCCAAAATAAAATACAGACGAAGGTTTATTCAGTCTTCAGAAGAAATGAGAACCAGCCCTGATTTCTATTACTCAAAGATACGATGGATTCAACACCAATTCCATGGACAACAAAATTGTGACAACGCCGGTTGCCGAGTTGCTAGGAAAGAAGCAAACAATTTATTTGATATTGGTTGCCCACAACCCTAGTTATATACAAGTGTGATATTAAACCGCCCAGAAAAATATTTAATTTTCAAATTTGTGTTGAGTCCTTTAGAATGTGTTTAACCTTCCCCTTTCTGTGCTAAAAAAATTACACGCGCAACGGTGCTGTGTAGTGACTACACGCTCATAAAAGTCGAATTTATGATCGGTAAATGATTTATATTAATAGCTAATCGCTTTAATTACGTATAATTGAAGTCTAATCAAGAAGTAAATGACAATAATTAGTATTCAAATGCTAAAAAAAAAAAAAAAACATCGGCCGATGCCTATTAAGCGTGTACTACTTACACTGCACAGGGAAGGGAAGGTTAAAGAAAAAGTTTTGAAATGTCAGGGTATTTCTACATCCCTTCTTTGATTAACAGGTTAACCTGGTTGGTAGTCTAGTGGTCAGCGCTACGGACTAATAAATCATCAGAAGGTCATGAGTCATTTTATGAGGATTTAAACATTCATGACTTTACCAAAAGACTGGTCATTGAGGTTCATCCAGCCTTAAAGTAACTGGGAACAAGCATGCGGAGGGCTCTTGAGGTGTGATTCACAAAAAACTAGCGCTCGACAAACAAACCATCTTTTAATTTAGATTGTTAGGTTGCTAGGAGCGTGACCATACTGATACAATGATTAACTACAATAAATGTTGGCATCTATCCCTGTTAGGTCCAAACGGCAAGAGTTGCGAAGCTTGCGCTTCTTTGAAATCTATGTACTTATTAATAAGTTCTCATGCAGCATGTGTAAACGCCGACTTGCACGTGTTTGCCTGTGTAAATACATTAAATCACGAATTTCAGTACATCTTTGCAACTTAGATTATCGATACTTTAAAGGACCATGCGGCATTCAAAAATTGGAGCGCACAATGATCTAGCGTAAGAACTCCAAGCAAAAAATGTTAAACGGGGCAGGATTATTCTGTAAAACCAGGCAGCGCGAGAATTCCATCAATGGAGTCACAAGACAAACCACGAGCATAGAAATTTAAAGATCAAAACCTGGTCTTGCTGATAAACATAACGTAATTAGTTTTAATATACCTCTGAAGCAATTTTATGTATAAATAAACACAAAAATATTTGTCACGAGAAGAGCGACGCGAGTGCGGGCATGACAGTTCAACACTCAACTTGGCTTGTCTATGGAAAATGTAGATTAATTTTGTTGTCGCAGCTCCCACTCAATTTGAATACAAACACAAACGAACTCGGAACTAATTTTAAATTAGAACTTTGTTCTTTACGGGCAAAAGCCACACTTGTTAAAGATAACAGTTCTAAGATACCAAATATTCTAATCTTTTCCTTGGCAAACCTTCCTTGATTTGACCATTCAAACTGTAAAAATGGTTCATTTTGTCAATATCACCACTGTTTCAAAGGTTGGCCCAAGTTGCAAGGTTTATGTTCTACAGAATTTGTAAATGCAAACTTACAAGTGTCTGTTTTGCACATGCATTAAACAATATTAATTTTAAATGTTTATATATCTCTGCAACTTAGATTATAGATGGAATTAAATCTAAATCTAAATCTAAGCTGCAAAGATATGTATCATTTGAGATTCATATTAAATGCATTCCCACAAGCAGACATGCATAATTTCGCGCTTACACATGCTGCATGTGGACCTACAATATAAAAACCCCAATCTCAAAGATTAAAATTTGTATTTATAGTAACTTTATGATTTTCTCTTGACTGTTTTAAGCGACACGACAATATTTAATATTTTTGTCATGATTTTGCCTTCAGTAAAATTAACCTTTGTTCTTTTCTTCCTCCTTTCAATAAACAGGGCATTGGCGCCCCCAATCATTCGGCGAAAACGCCATTACGACAAAGAAGAATAATGTAATTTTCAATTTTTATGAGAGCTGTGAATCTATTAATATCCCAACAACCTGATATGTAATCGATATTCAATATTGGCATTCCAACAATGTTTAATCGATAAAATACCATATTTATAAGAGGAATACATTACTTTAAATGTCCCAAATGATCACAATCTTCGAAGTAAACGAAACAAAAACTTTTCTTATGCTGCCATATGCAAAAATCCTCGATGTTCCCCTGCTTATTGTCTATGATTGTACATCGTGTGTTTGACAGATAATTTTAGGTTATAAAAAATGTCAATCTCGGTTCTTCTTGTTTGTTGTTTTTAGTATTGTAAAACTTTAATTACTTTTTTGATCGACAGAATAATGGGGCTTACGAAACAGTATCTTCGCTATGTAGCTGGGGGGAGTTTTAATATTATTTGCAGTGATCGCAGCAATGTCGCTAATGTTACTTTAAATGGAGTCAGCGGCAGATTTGTTGCTTCGGCGGCGTGTGAACATGTTATTATTTGGGACATGAGGCTGGGGGAGAAGGTATACTTTTCAAATTAAAGTTGTTTTCAAAAAAAGAATGGGTTTGAAGGATTTGGTTGGTCAGAACATTTTTGAATTTGGAACTTTTTTCTCGGCGAGCAAACGTCAGTCTTGTGTGGGACTGCCGTACTTAATAATAATAATAATAATATTAGGATGATTTATTTGGTGAGCGCTGTTTTTGTGTGTATCACACCTCAAGAGCCCTCTACTTAGAAACCAATAACAGAAAAAAATATTGATTTTTCCCTAGCAGCCCGGCCGGGTGATGACACAATATTGTCTGTGTTATTTCACGTCATTAGGAATGATTTTACAAGTAAGAATGATCTTTAAGATGTTGTCAACACAAAAATTATACAATTATTTGTACAATTTACTTACTTATTTATTCGAAAACACCTCTTAACATTTTTTGGAATGAAAAAAAAAAAAAAAAAAACGATGTTACTGACCGTGTGTAAAGAGAAGAACGATTATCTCTACGTTTCGTCGGAGTCATATCCGACGTCCTCAGGAGACTTGTGTCTTCTACAAGGAAGAAACACAAACTGTTGAATTATTGTTGTTTGCTCGAGGTCGAAGGTTGTAGGTACATTTATTGACCTTCGGTGATGCTTCCATAGATGTCGCAATAGCTCCACTTGTACAGAAGGATGATATTATGTCCTTGTTTGAAACCGTCCGTTTCAAACAAGGACATAACGACCGTAATCATAATTTACAATCTTTAACCTCTTAACATTACATTTGTACACATAAAGAATTTAACTTAATAAGAAAATAATACATGTGCCTGAACTAGGAAATCCTGTGTCTCAGGCGTGGAGAGCTTGTACACAATATGTACGAGTACCTAAATCATAATTATTACATTTATTCATATATTAATACACTTAAATAATATAAAATAAACTTAGTTAACTCAAAATGACAGACAAAAAAATGTTAGGTATTCAGCTAGGTTGCTAGAGAAATGTTAGGTATTCAGCTAGGTGCTAGAGAAATGTTAGGTATTCAGCTAGGTTGCTAGAGAAATGTTAGGTATTCAGCTAGGTGCTAGAGAAATGTTAGGTATTCAGCTAGGTTGCTAGAGAAATGTTAGGTATTCAGCTAGGTTGCTAGAGAAATGTTAGGTATTCAGCTAGGTTGCTAGAGAAATGTTAGGTATTCAGCTAGGTTGCTAGAGAAATGTTAGGTATTCAGCTAGGTTGCTAGAGAAATGTTAGGTATTCAGCTAGGTTGCTAGAGAAATAGCCACCTAGTATTTTTTTTTGTTTGCTAAAGGTTTGACTTATAGTCATCTCACCGAGAAAAATATAAAATTTGAAACTTGTTTCGACTCTATTATGATGGTATCGCAACTCTATTATGATACACAAACCATTGAAAAAAATCCATAATTATTTTTTAAAGTACTTCCATTGTTTTGATTTCAAGGCATGTTTGCAACTTTCAGGCCCAAGTGTTGTCAGGAGAGAAGTATGAAGTGACCCGCATCTGCAGCATGGAGAAGCAAGTGGCTGTGGGCTACGCTGATGGCAGCATTCACGTGTTTGACTTGAGCTCTGGAGATGTGGCGTGTGTGTTTGCCGGACACAAGTCTCCCATCACTGCTCTCACTTATGATCCCAAAGGACACAAGCTGTTCTCTGGCTCACAGGTATTTAATTCTATCTCTCCAATGGTGATTGACCTTCCAAATACCTCGCTTAAGTTACTAAGAACCGTTTTCTTATACAAGTGTGACGTTTGCCTCCTGAAAAAAAATATTTAAATTTGTGCTAAGTCTGTTGTCATTGCTCCTGTTAGTAGGGGACGTACATGATTCAACCTCCAGAGTGCTGGAACGCAGATCCATGCTCATAGTACTGATTGCGATTTTCACGATCGCGAACTTTGTTTTGAATGTTTTTTTGTTTTCAAAATTATTATATCTTAAATCTGTAATTTAGTTGTAAATATAAATATTGACATTTAGTGCAAGCCCACGAGCAAACCAAACACATGTAAGTTAAAACTTATTTTACAACCCCTTTCATTTATAATTTTTGGACACAATGGACTTTCACCATTTGAATCACAGGACCCTAACCACATGGAATTATGGTTTTTAATATTATTTTTTTGTTTTAAATTACGCCATGTCCTGAACTGTTGATCAGCACATTACGATTGATATGTATTTACTTACAGGACACTGAAGTGATAGTCTGGGACGTGATAGCCGAGACAGGCTTAGCCCGTCTCTCCGGTCACAAGGGCCCCATCACAGGTCTGTGCTATGTCTCCTCCCATGACTGTGTGGTCTCCTCCTCCAAAGATACCTTCGTCAAGTTCTGGGACCTCACCACCAAGCACTGCTTCAAAACACTCAGCGGCCACAAGGCTGAGGTAATTCCAAAACACTTTATTTTTTTCTTCAATGGTTCTACAGCCTAACTCCAGCCTTGGCATCCTTTAACTTCTGCCTCCATTTCCACCTGTCGTCCAACGCCGTTCTGCATTTTAGAACTTATTTTAGCCCTACTAGTCTGTTTGTTCTGAGTTGCCTCTCTTCTATGATGTTGACTCCCAGCTATAATTGCCGGAAGGACAAATTTTGCTAGTACTTTCGTTTTCTTTGTTGATAAATGTAAAAAAATAATGTAACTAAACACACACGCAAAGCAACTTCTTACCGCATTGTTTCCACACATGTGATGTGTGGTTAATTTTACTGGTAAGGGGGCCGGCCTTACGCCAACCGCTTCACTTGAAGTGATGAGTTCCCTAGCTCCTGATGCGGCAAAGGGGTGGTACAGCAATATGAAGCATCATCTTTCAATGTTTTTGCAGGTGTGGGGCTGCGTCCTTATGAAATTAGACAAGTATCTGATCACAGGATCGTCAGATGAAGCTTTGAAAGTGTGGAAACTGAAATGGAAAGATGAAGAAGAAAAGTTGGTGGACCAAACCAAACTCCTGGCCATTGCACAGCTAGAAGAGTCTGAAGATATGGAAGAGAGCTCGGTAATTATGTCACAAAAATATCATTTAATATTCAAATATGTCAGACCGGTCCATGGTCTAGTGGTTGATATTATGGACTCGTAATCGTAAGGTCACAGCTTCTCCAGAGTGTAAATAAGAGTTTGGCTGCAAGGGACTGAAGGCGCCATTGGAGAGAAAGTGGGATAACAAACGGAGAATGAGGTCCGAATATTAAAATATCCTTTAGCTATGTAACGTCACCCGGTAGTAAATTCCCAATAATCAGGGATTTTTTGCTAGCTTACAGCATTTTGCGGGAAGGAAGTGTCAAAGATAAAACTTACAATTTTTTTTTTTGTGTTTGAAATATATACTAAAAGAGAAATAATTTCTGACACCCTCAGTAAGGGTCAAACCCTATCTCTCGGCATGGAATTCTACTGACTGAGTTATCAATCTGAGTTATTGATTAAATTTGATGATATTATTATTTTATTTGGGTTCTTTTAATCAAACTGCAACTTATTTATTTTTCAAGATTTATTTAATGTCGGTTTACAATGTACTGATCACTTCCTAACTCTTAACTTATCGACTTTACATCTCAATGTTTCAATCGACTCTCCCCTCTATACCATTGCAGCTCGTTTATATAGGTACGAAAGGGACAATTCTTGCTTGTTCTAGATTATTCTATAGCGGATTTTACCAGACATCTATACTGTTTGAAATTATTCCAGTTACACATACCAGCAATCTACGTGCCAAGTTACAAGCACAAACTCACAGTAGACTTTGCTAGAGGCGGGCACACACACACAAGCAAGCCCCACGAACTCATACGTTTGTAACAATATCAACGGTTAAAGGGTAATAGGGCATAAGCGCCAAAAAGTTAATTATTCAGGAAAGCAGTTTAAAGTTTGAGATTGCAGGAAAATGGCATAACTATTTTATTTTTTACCATATTGTTAAAATCATAACAGATCTAAAATTAAAAAAATAAAGGAATTTATTGGCATTCCTATTAATGTGGTTTTACAGTGTTTTACATTTTTTTATGTCACAAGCGCATTTAGGACAAAAAAGGTCAAAATCTTGTCGGTTACACCAAAACCATACTTCAAAAACACTTGGGCATAAACAACAACAAAAATCATTGTAGAGCTATGAGAGCTAGCGCATTAGAAAGAGCGAAAAATTTTAAGTAGGAAAGCTTTCATAACTCATTTTTGACCAAAACGTCGCTTATGCCCTACTTCCTTTTGTATGGTTGATTTTGCAGGTATTACAATGCCACCTGCTGGGCACCCTGATGAGAGGCGGGCGGGGCCGTGTGGTGGGCCTCCAGGCAGACACAGACGCGCACATGCTGGCCTGCTATGGCACAGACACAACCCTGGAACTCTTCACGTTCTGCGACGATGAAGAGGCGCACACCAGGATGAAGAAGCGCGTGAAGAAGGAGAAGAAAAAGATTCTGTAATTATTCTGTATTACTAGTTAGTTAACTAAAATGCAAATATTTAGTCACCAAATTTTGAACGTAAATACTTTTTTTCAAGATGGCGTCTTCTTTATTTTTATCGTTGTTCAGCTTTGTGAAGGTTAGGCATTTGATTTTTATGAATGGTTGTTTGTTTTAAAGCTTTTGAAAGGCATTGTAATCGTTTCTAAGATTTGGAACGGTGCTTGTCACTTTGGGTCTATTTGGTTTATAGTTGACTCACACTGTAGTATCTTGAAAGGTATTGTTACGATTTTTGAGGTTCGAAAGTCTTTCAATTAACAACACTGGTCTTCTTTTACAGTTATTTATTTTACACTTTTAAATTTATTTTAACAAAGACAGTCTCGATTATTCCATTACACTTGGTTTGAGTTCACTGGTCGAATTTGTTCGTTGTATGGGTGAAGGCTCACAGATGACTGACCCCTAGTGCAAGCAAATAGCGTCTTATATACTCTTCACAACAGTATTATCTCGAAACTATATTCGCTAGACAGTTCCAGAATTAAGGAAAGATTCAAGTAGGTACGTAGTAATCATTATTTCTAGACACTTCTAATCTAATCTAATCTAAGCTGCAAAGATATATATCATTTACGATTTATATTAAATGCATTCCCACAAGCAGACATGTATAATTTTGCGCTAACACATGCCGCATGTGGACCTACAATATAAAAACCCAATCTCAAATGAACATAAGCCCTGCAACTCTTGCCGTCCTTCCCTGAAACAGGGGTGACATTGGCGTGAACCATTTTTTATAGTATGGGTGGTCAGCCGCATACCAACAGCCGCATACCAACTTCAAGTACTTTATTCAATTATTCCTACCCACACATACTTATGAGGATTCCTATTGCATAGCTATAACTAATACCTATACTTATTTTAATATTTACATAACAGTAACTAAAATTATACTGAAGTTGAAAATACCTTTTAAAGAATGAAAAAAACGGATTTTACTGACCGTGCAAAAGAGAAGAACGATTTTCTCTACGTTTCATCGGAGTCATATCCAACGTCTTCAGGAGACGTGTGTCGAACTGGACGTGGTTCCTCTTTGTAGAGGACACACGTCTCCTGAAGACGTCTGATATGACTCCGATGAAACGTAGAGAAAATCGTTCTTCTCTTTTGCACGGTCAGTAAAATCCGTTTTTTTCATTCTTTAAAATGTTGAAAATACCGTTCCTTAGAATCAATATTCCGGTCCAAAGTGTTAACCCCTACAGACTTAGCAAACTCAATGGGCTTGGCTCCTTTAAATATGGGGGTAAAAAATGTGATCTCATACGGCTAGGCTTCTAGGGAAAAGATAAACCAATATTTTGTATGGTTTGTGTATTAACACTGAAAATTAATATTTGTTCCTTAGTAAATTTTATAGAACAAAACAAGATGAATCTTTATTCTAGTAAAACACTGTTAACTTTCACTTTATTTATTAAAATACAAACATTTTCAATCACTCATGATCATCATCAGGTACAACAAAAATCCATCAAATATTTTGTTATTGGGTTCTAAGGACTGTATCACGTTGACGTTTGCCTTGCTGAGAAAAAATATTTCTTCAAATTTACCCATGTAATCTAATCTAAATCTAAATCTAAGCTGCAAAGATATGTATCATTTGAGATTCATATTAAATGCATTCCCACAAGCAGACATGCATAATTTTGCGCTTACACATGCCGCATGTGGACCTACAATATAAAAAACCCAATCTCAAATGAACATTCGCCCTGCAACTCTTGCCGACCTTCCCTGAAGCAGGGGTGACATTGGCAAAGTGAACCAATGATTGTGAAAATATGCCTTTACAGAGACGAAGTTGAAGTGAAGGAAGAAGGTGAGGATCAGAAGAGCTCTGAGACTCTCACGCTATCTGATGAGGTGCGCAGATTACCCAGCGTGAAGCTGGTCAATAGAATCAAGGGTCTGGATATGGTCACGGGAAACAACGGGGAAGTACGAGTGGCCGTGTCATTCTCCAACAATCTGCTTGAGCTGCACAGAATTACGACGCAGAAAAAGGAAAGCAATTGTAAGTTTCATGTTTATTTGTTTCATTTTAAGTGTTTTAGGCTTATAAATTTGTTGGTTGACACCGAGAGTTTCTTCCGGGATCTGCTGTCATCTATCAGAGCTGAAGCTGCCAGACGTTTTGCCAACGTCTGCGATTGGCTTATTCAGTGGTTGATGAAACTGATTTAAAATTTCACTTAAAGTTGTAGAACTTTCAATATATAAAGGGTTTCGCCCATTTGGCGCTAAATGTCTATCTGGGACTGTATACTCAAAATTCGTAACAAATATAATATACAAAGTGTACAAATTGAAACTTTTGGTTGTTAGCACGTCTGCCTCTCTGCTAGAGGGCGCTAGTGTTGTCAACAAGGTGGCATTTGAGTGAACTAAGCTGTACATGTAATGCAACCTCTCTGCAAGTTTCCAAAGGCTGCCAAAAAATACCACGTCATTAGTCTTCACTTAATTTATTGTATTTTGTAATTTGACTATTCTTTTAATTTTCTCATTTTCAGTTGATTGCCTGAAACAGATTTCAAGTCACGGCCACCAGTCTGAAGTCCGCTGCGTAGCTTTCAGTTCTGATAATCTGGCCATTGCTTCTGGCAGCAACGACTCCATTAAACTATGGAACAGGTAGGTGGGATCCAGTGCATTCTTTTGAATGGACTCAGCATGTATTAATCAAACGGGGAAATGTGATTTCACTTGTGCAGCCTAAAGACAGGACGGAAAGTTATAATTTCTCTATAATATTATGTAGGTAGTTAGTTTAAAAAGACACTTACGTGCACCGTACTGCATTTAGTATTACAGTCAATTGCATACCTTTTATAGTACTGTAAAATACAAAAAATCTGTGATTATCGGGAATCCATTTTGTATTTAATACAGGTGACATCACATAGTCAAGGGATTTTTGATTGTGTGGAGTTCATTTATATGTATCCTTAAGAGTATGTAACGCTTAAGATTTAATTCTTGTCGCATTATCTGTAAAGGATCTGTTTTGACGTGTGGAACCTACTTATTTGCTCTGATAAGGGAGACAGCCTTAGCTAACTACTTTTATGAAGTGAGAATATTTCTGGTCGCCAGACATAAGTTACTAACTGAAATGAATGTTTTATATCTGAAGATGGGAGGTATTGCTTCTCCCGAAACCGGTAGTGTTTAAAAAATAAAAACTCATGTGAATTATAACAAAGAAGTATTTTATTTTAACCTAAGTTACTAACTATTACTATGATTTATTAGGAGAGTGCTGTTTCTGTGTGAATCACATCTCAAGAGCTCTTTTCGAGCTTGTTCATCCCTGTTGTTTATGGAATGTTTTCCTCGTCATATTAATTTCTGGTAAGAATCCGGACGGAGATGGGAATCCGGAATAAAGGAGGAACACTGGCGAGGACTACAACTCGCAGAAATTAAAGTTGATGGTTTTAACACGCTATATATTCATCAAAATTTAGACAAGCCACAACCCAACCTTCATGCTGGGAGGTCGGTATAACAGAGAGAGAGCTTACATATAAAATGACAGAAGACACAAAAACCTCTTCTTTTTATTTTTACTTCTGATGCCTATTACAGCTTTCTTTCATGTTTGACAAACTGTCAGGCTAAATTCAGACCAGTTTCTATTCTTAATCTTAGACATACTTACTGAATCTTGTTTATTTCCAGGCCTTCCCAAGTGTGTCTCCGCACAGTGGAAAGCCCTCACGTGGTCAGCTTGTGTTTTGTGCCGGGAGACAGGCATTTGCTAGCCGGGACCCAAGATGGCAGACTTCTGATCATTGACATTGCGGCAGGAGACATCCTGGAAGAAATACCGGCGCATTCAGGGGAAATCTGGAGTGTCACTCTCCTGCCTGACCAAGTAAGGCTTAAAGTATCTGTTAGCAGGCTTGTCTCGTAGATGGAGCTGTTTTCAAACAAATTTAATTATTAACCCCCCTTAATAAATTATGGAGTAATCTCCATATGTATCGTTTCAAACATCTGTAACTTCTGCAGTTACCAAGCTCTGAAGAAGTGACGCATAGATTTGTGATGGCACAGAGGCCTGTACAGACAAGAAAATGCATCGCGGTGAAGACATGTGCCTGTACTCTCAAAAGACGTCGGTAGATCTTTACTTATCTATTTGAAGATAGTAAACAATAAAACATGGCGGTGTACATAAAGCAATCAGCTGTTAAAGGGATGCCATGTTTTGTTGCTTGCTATCTTCCAATAGCTACGGTTATATCGACGACGCCCGTTGAGCCTGCAGGCTGATCATGTCACATGTCATGTTGCGCTTGTGCTGTAAAAGCAAATGTAAACTTGCTGGAAGTATTCTATACCTGCTTGTTTATGAATAACAACAGATGCAGCATGTACCTGAGTAGCCCGCGATGTTGATTCTGCCACGAGTACGCGGCATTTCTTCAACAAGCCATGAGGGGGAGGGGCAGGCTCCTTGTTCTTTATATTTCCCAGTACTGAGTCCTCGGCAAGCCATTCCTTCTCACGAGCCAGTCTCTCTTGCTTCACATCGCTCTCATTATCCATTCTTTCCACTTATCCAAGCCTTCACTTTTCTAACACTTGTATATATCTTCATATGCTCTCAAATTGAATAATATTATTTTTGTTGCTCCAGCATGGCTGTATTACTGGGAGCAGTGACAAGACAGTGAAGGTGTGGAGCTTTGAGCTGATCGCCGACCCGTCAGGAGAGAGCCGAGCCAGGGTGCTGTCCCTGCTACATAAGAGGACCCTGCAGCTGGAGGAGGCCGTGCTGTGTGTGAGGGTCAGCCCCAACTCCAAGTTCATAGCCGTTGGACTCCTGGATTCCACTGTCAAGATATTCTTCATGGATTCATTCAAGGTATGTCTTATTTAAGTCGAGGTATGTAAAATTGTTATTTATTATCCCTTTTGTATTTAACTTGTATATTACATTTATATTCTTTATGGCTGGTCACGTATTGCATCCTCCGCGCAACTAGACTGGAATAAAGTGTATTATTATTGACCACCCATACTGTAAAAAATGGGTCACATTACCAATATCACCCCTGTTTCAGGAAATGCAGGGCTGATGTTCATTTGAGATTTGGATTTTAATTTAAAATTAGGTACATATGCAGCATTTGTATCTGCGAACTGATACGTGTCTGCTTGTAGGCATGCATTCAATATGAATCGTAAATGTTAACTATTACATTGTACATTGCCGATCTTCATTAAAAGGCACTTAAAGATGAAGAAGAATTTCATTCCTCCTCAAATTATTTTTCATCTTTAAAAAAGTAATCAATGAATATATACTTACTTACTGTTTCAGTTTTATCTATCCCTCTACGGACACAAGCTGCCAGTTCTGACATTGGACATCAGCTATGACTCTGCCCTGATCGTGACAGGATCAGCTGACAGGAATGTGAAGATTTGGGGCATGGACTTCGGCGACTGTCACAAATCAATATTTGCACATGACGATTCGGTGACAAGTCTGCAGTTCATCCCCAAAACTCACTATTTCTTCACCTGCGGCAAGGACGGAAAAGTCAAGCAATGGGATGGCGATACATATGACAAGATTAATACACTTCAGGTAATTATTCTTTTTAAACTGGAGTTTAACGGTCGTTTGACATATTTCTATATTAGAACTCAAATTCAAGGTTATTTACACTTTTTAGATATTACACGAATCTTTATGGGATAACTTACATTATTTTGACGTTTTGTTGGCGACGTACGACGATTAAGGATAAACTGATCTTAATATCAATATACACTTTAATTTTTCATATTAAAATCAGTTCATCCTCAATCATTGTGCAGAGAGGGTGCCACCTTAAGAAATAGGCCACGTGAGAGGTCCAGGGCCACGAAACATTGAGAATAATGTAAGTTCTTCCATAACGGTTTGTCTATTATCCAAAAAGTATAATTATTCTTGAAATTAAATTATAATTTGTAAAAATGCATCTTCATTTAGCTGACCTCCGCATAAGGCTGTTCATGGAGATGTTAGCTTTTTTTAGGTATCCTCTATAAATGTATATAGAAAGGAGTAATATATTTACAATAATAATAACTACCAGTGGCGAAGGGTGCCATACAAGCCGATTCCCATCGGTTTCCCGTTTAAAATTAGGCAAACATGATAATAAAGTAGACTGCATGGTTTCAATGGGGAAAAAATATGTATTGTTTCTTTGGTTTTAAAGGATTTTTTTTACTTTATGCCTATATTTTTTAACTACTTTGTTACATCATTTTAAAAGGGAAGCCGATGGGAACCGGCTTGTATGGCACCCTTTGCCACTGATAACTACACAGTTTAATTTATTACTCAGATATTAGACGAACCGTCATAAAGGAGTAATGTGTTTGGTGTGTTCAGGGTCACATCGGAGAAGGGAGAT
The DNA here is from genome assembly GCA_951799405.1 of Agapetus fuscipes. NCBI lineage: Eukaryota > Metazoa > Arthropoda > Insecta > Trichoptera > Glossosomatidae > Agapetus > Agapetus fuscipes. The sequence continues at coordinate 8,325,778 of OX637345.1, forward strand.
GCCTCAGTGTGGCGCCCTCAGGGCTCTGGGCCGTGACCTGCGGGGCAGACAAGGTGCTGAGGCTGTGGGAGAAGACGGAGGAGCCCCTCGTACTGGGGGACGTGGATGAGACGGAGGAGGAACTAGTCACTGGAGAAAAGGTAACTTTTCACTAACTCACAATTTTTCTAATGTAATTTGTGTCATTCCAAAGGATTGTAAATCCCAGCTGTGTTACTGTTTCGTGACACCGTGTCACTCTAAAGGCATTGTATTGACTCGGTGAAGTATATTGTCATTTTATTCTTCATCTCCTCGACTGTTATATATCCTGGAACATTTGGTGGAACATCCAGGTACTAAGGCAGCCGCTGCAAACGCTCGGTCTCCGAAAACTGTGGGGATTGGTTTTTGTGGTAGATTTATAGGTTTGGGTTTCTGCTCCATCTTTGCTGATCACAGTGGGCCCTTTCTTTCACCCGGACCCTTCAAACTAATTCTTGTATGGCTCTTGTAACTTGTAACCAGAGATGTTATAGATATCCATATAGGTAACTGAAACTATCAGATATCCGTATCCGGAACCGATATAAAAGTTTTGGATAATTTCAGAAAAGGGCGAAGTCTAAATGAAACATGATTTTTAAGTGAGTAGCTATAATAATTACTCTTGTGACTGATTGTAAAGCCAAATAATAATCTAGAATTAATAGTAAAATATTTAATGTTATTATTTGTTTACTACTATTATAGATAGTTTTACAATTCCCTGCAAATATAATATCCGTAATCGAAACTATCCAAAAGTAGCGGATTATCCAAAATGATTTCATATTCGTAGCCATATCCAAAACCGAAATAAAATTATATCAATATCCATATCCAAAATGCCATATCCATAACATCCCTACTTGTAAGCGATTCTCTGTAGGCTGTGTTTTCAAGCTCCCATAACAGAGAGGTCTAAGATCTTCCTCATCTGATTGTTTGATTAGATTTAAGATCAATCTCTCGCTTTCTAACCCTATTTTTACTTTTTATTTTATAGGCGGCATTACCTGGAGTTCCTAACCTAAATCTGCCATCAAAGAAAACCATCGGAAGTGAAAAAGCAGTGAGTATTTTCTATTTAAATAAATGCGATATTCATATTCAACAAAGTGTAGGGAGAGAGAAGGAAGGAAGCCCTCCGGAGAGATGGTGTGATAGCTGGCAGTCTGGATCACAGGAGGAAGTAGCGGCACAAACAGATCCATAGGATCTCTATAAGGAAGAAGAACAACAAAGTGTAGTAGAATAAATGTAGTAAATACAAATGCCTTTAAGGTAAAACTGAATTAGTGACATATTAATCTAACATGGGTTTCTCAGATAAATGCACCTTTTTTTCTATTTCCTGTGGTTTAGAAGTTATTCATGAGCACTTAAAATTAGTTCATTAGGTACCTATGAAAAGTCACATCCAATAAAATATTTTATCCACAATTTCTCAAATCAGTGAATCAGCACTTATTCAGCTTAACCTTTAAGGTGGCGATATGCAAAATCCGATAAATAATTATGTACTATTATTTTTAATGTTGAATTTTTATTGTTGTTATTGTATTATATTATAACCCTTGGAAACAGACTTGAGTCTAAAGTAAAATATGATTTCAGGCGGATTCCATCTTGGAGTGTTTGGAAGTGTGCGAGGAGTACAGAGTGAAGTACCTGACAGAAAGAGAGAACATCCAGCTACCTGTGCTGATGCAGGCCTACGACTGTACTACTCCTGAAGACTTCCTTCTCAAGACATTCCAGAGGATCAGGGCCAGGTGAGCTCTTATTTCATACAATGTTATAGTCCTTATTATAGAATGACTCAATATTTAGTCTATGATGGAGCCGATTTTTGAAAATGTGAATAGTTTTTGAGAAAATGTGAAACATTTAAACGTATTAATTATTTAATTTTTTTTTTAAGTTTTTCCATATTTTCTCAAAAACTATTCACATTGAAATGAAATGCTAAATTTATCTATAGTGCCTTTTTGTGACTAAAGCCACCTCACTTTGCCAATGTCACCCCTGTTTCAGGGAAGGAGGACAAGAGTTGCAGGGTGTATGTCCATTAGAGATTTGGGTTTTTATGTTGTAGGTTCACATGCGGCATGTGCAAGCGCGAACTTGTACGTGTCTGCTTGTGAGAATGCATATAAAGTGAATCCCTAATGTAACATATCTTTGCAACTTAGATTAGATTAGAAAGGCGCTTCGTGCGTAACTCCACACGGTTGGGTTTTTCTCCTAGAATTATCAAAATTATCAAAAAAATTGGCTCTGTCATCGACTAAATATTGAATAATTCTGTAATTTAAAAAAAAGAAGATATTTCTGAAATATAATGCATCATTTTTTTTTAAATGTGAAAAAAACATTTTTTTTGGTGGAATTTTTTAAGTTATATATTTTTCTTAATTTTATACATTAGATAAATAATTAATCAATAAACACACTTATGTATTTTTTTTAATAATGTCACTCTTAGTATAAGATAATTTTTATACTTTTTATATGTCAATTTTTGGGAGACGTCATCTTAAACCAATATTTACATTCAATATGCCAGTGATCTGGAGGAGGCCCTGCTCATCCTTCCGTTCAAGTCCGTGTGTGAGATAGTGCTGCTGCTGCCCTCGCTGCTGCGGAGGAGCGCCCACTGCGAGCTGGTCTGCAAGGTCACCGTGTTCCTGGTCAGGGTGCACCACAGCGCCCTGGTGGCCAGCCACGATCTCATCAATGACCTGACCCTCATACAGAGCCTGGTCACCGACAAGATGACACAGTTCCGGGTGAGAAAACTTTGTTTCTTTTATGAAATTTTTATGATGTTACAGGACGACAGATTCACTTAATATTTTATCCACCTTGCAATGACTGACAGCGCCGGAGTTTTAGGGTTATGTTCAACAGATAACACATCTTTCACTAGTTCTTGTTGTTAATTTGAACTTGTAAGTATTAAAATGACTAATATCTCTATGAGGCTGGCCACCCACGCTGTAATTTTTTTTTTGATTATCGCGAATGCTACCCCGTTTCAGGGAAAGACCGCAAGAGTTGCAAGGTTTGCGTTCATGTGAGGTTTGGTTTATTTTGTATATACACTTGCAGCATAAGTAAACGCGAACTTATGTGTGCCTGATTGTGGGTCTGCATTAGATATGAGCCTTAAAAGTCAATATATTGTTCAACTTAGATTATAGAATTTTAATCCTCGCGTACTAGTATTTTTTATACTAGGGGGTTCCTCAAGAGCTCAGCTGGTTCCTGCAGAGCTCTGCCTTTTGTTGAAATATTCATGTGCCTTTACCAAGACCGGTCACTAAAGCTCTGTCCAGCCTTACAGCAACTGGGTCTTGATTGAGTAATTATGATTTTTATAGCTAATTCTTTTAGGGATATGTGAGTCCAGAATTCTCTGTACATGCCCAGCCCATCTCAGCCTGAGGAGCCTCAAGTCAATTGAGCTTATTTGATTAATCCACTTTTTCCTCGTCTTTTGCTTTGCGTCTTTTGAAGGACATACAGCACGTCTGTTTCTTCCAATAGTAGAGAACAGGTATTTAATAAATATATGAGACATGAGATCCTCCATGACTGATAGGTTGGTACGAGGCTGACCACCCGTGCTGTAAAAATCGGTTCACTTTTGCCAATGCCACCCCGGTTCAGGGAACGGCGGCAGGAGTTGCAAGGTTTATATCCATGTGAGGTTTTCTTTATTTGTATGCACACATGCAGAATGTGTAGGCGCGAACCTACATGTGCCTGTCTGTAGGCATGCATTTCATATGAGCCTTAAATGTTAACATATCCTTGCAGCTTAGATTATAGATTATAGATAGATTATAGATATCAGCGGCATACGGCTAAAAGAGACAAGAGAAAAACAATGATTTATTTTTGACAGTTTTCCTTTGATGGTTGTCTGAAAACCAATTATAACAGGACCTCATTTTTATAAAGAGGACACCCTAGGGCGCACTCTTTTTGGCACACAAAGCGGCTCGGACTCTCCATCTATTTCTTTGATGTTGATCAATGATCACACTCAAAATTCAATAAATGTTTATTTCAGGATATGATTGGCTATAACCTCCACGCCCTGCATTGGCATCAGAGGGAGATAGAGACAACTGAGAAAGAGGCGCTCTTCAAAGACGCAACCAAAGAGAGAAAGAAGAAAAATAAGAAGAGGAGGGCGAGAGAAAACCTCAAGAGATCTATGATTGTACTAAGTTAATCAATGTTCTTTATTATATAAAAAAATAAATGAATGATTTCAATATAATTGCCTTTTTTTGTGCATGTGAAATGTATCATTTTATTGTGAGCCCGACAGCCCTGTGTGGCCTTGGTTGAATCCAGGATTCTCCTCCACCCTTGCCTGTCCATCCCCTTTGCTCTCCAGCTACCTATGTCGGCCTTGGCTGCATCTGCGTTGACACCGTCCATCCATCACAATTTTTTCCTTCCTGGTCTCCATCGGGCGAGTGGTGCTGAGAGAGTTAAGTGCTTAATGGGGTTGGCGTCTTCCATACTAATTATGTGACCAGCCCACTGAAAGGGTGTATTGATGGAACTGATCACATCGGGCTCTCTGTTGTACCGACAACGCCAACCATTTTTATCTCTCACCGGACCGTAGATAGTTCCGAGACTTCAAGATTTCCTTTTGAATGTTGCAATCAACGTTTCAGTTATTTTTCCGTACACAGGTTTCGGAGATGTTACTCAGGACTGCCTTATTTAATGTGATAAGTTCATTTCGTCAAAATATTGTGAAATGTAAGCATGTAACTCTGTAGAGGCTCTGGCGCCCTCTTCTAAAATGGCGACAGAGACAGTTACAGGTGGAAGGTTTGTTGCTGGGAAAAAAACAATGTGGAGTTTATAGTAGCTGCTACATTTTATTTGTAAAAAAATACTCTAATCACTACATAGCCAATTTTTAAGTTAGTTTTTTAAGTATCCATCCCTGCGTAGGTTAAGTCCCTAGATCGTGACGTCTTATACATATACTGGAATATCAAACACAAACAAAAACATAGTACAAAATGAGTATTACAGAGCATAGGTGAGTTCATGTAACGATGGTCCGACTTAATTAACAATCACTGGTGCACACATATAGATACATCACAATCAGTCGTTAGCTTAGCGTAAAGCTGGCATATTTTCTTGTCATATTGACTCTCTAGCGTAAAGGTATCATATCTGCAAAAGCTCAATTCTTGGATAAGCATTTTTTCAATTTACGCAATTTAGTTGAGTTTACGCAATGCTTTATACTAGGGAAACAGAATATTCCGAATGTTCCTTAGTGGTGTCACAGGTCTCGAATTTAGCAACCAAAAACCAAATGCTTGGACAGTGGATTAAAACAATCTCAAATACACTAAGTGTCTGATAAAAGTCTTTTATCAGAATCAAGATTTTGCAGATTTGATAGTTTACGTAGGAAGGGTGGAGATATTAATATGAATAAGTAAAAAACAATCAAAATACATCTATTGCTTATAGTTTCACAATTCCTGTGCTTCTTCATCATTCACTTTATTAAAATTTTGAAAAGGCAATTCAAATTCAAGTAGAAGAATTCCATCCTGGATTATACAGTTACTATTAAATATATATATATTCTATACACCTCTCACAGTAAAGCATACATGTCTACAATTATTTTTGTTTGATTGTTAAATTTAAGCTGTATTATTTGTGGTCAGTCGTTGACTAAATTCTTACAGAGCTATTCCTACTCGTCGATTTGGTCGTCGACTTATCAGTCTGGGCTCGAAGCAGGATTCAGCAGAATTGCAGGTTATGGTGCTAGTCAGTTAAACTTCCGACTTCGGCCTGAGTTTACAAGAGCCTTCGTTTGGCAAAGCTTGGGCTCAATGGGAAATTAAAACATCTCAGAATAAAGCTCTTGTTATATAGGTAAACCTATAAGTATAATATTAAAAGGGAGAGAAACACATGTTACTTTGAAAAGAAAGATTAGCAAAACAAAAAGTATGTAGCAAAGTCAGAGCCTGTACCTGTTACTGCTTTGAAAATAATAATAGACAAATCGGTTGTACTATACAATAGACTCAAAAGTAACTTTAAGTATTGGACAGTGTTCGATTTTTGTATACAAAATGTGTTGATTGATATTTTTTACTGTCATCAGATCGAAAAATGTCCAATGGAGTTGGAACGTTCTTCACACTGATTTTCAAAATTTGACCTTCTCTTGGGGGGGCACTTATGTAACTAGTTTTCTTAGCAACCAGTAACAAACTATAATTTAGCGTCTGCCTTAGAAACCCTACTCTGTGACGCTTTAAAATGTGCTGACCTCATTCTGCATTCATTGCATTAAAGTGAAATGGCCCCCCTAACAAAAATGTTACTAAATCTTACTTTTCAAATTATGTAGATTTTATTATGTTTATCTTAAGATGTTTGTTTTATGTTTAGTTTATTCTCATGGAAAGAAAGAGTAGACGAGGGAGAATTTAGTTTACAACTGACTTGAATAACAACACAGATTGTTAAGAACGGCAAATGAACGTTAAAACCAAGGCACAACAAATATTTTTAGTACTGTTATTTTGTAATTAAAATAATCTATGTTACATCTAGAGGTTATTCAATTAAAAAAACTCTTCCTAAAATATGAGATTACTTTTGTGACATTTCAGAAATATAATTCAATGGGGATTTGATACCATATCAATGCCATCTATTGGTGAGTAGCCTAAGCACAGTTTTAATACAAATTAGGTTTTTAACTTTCTTTCACCCTGAAGATGCAAAAAATAGGTATTGTTTTGGCCCGATTATTTTTTTCAATTTTAAATTGGTTGAAATTTAAAAAAATAATCAGGCGAAAACAATACCTATTTTTTGCATCTTCAGTGTGCAATTTTAACCTGACTTCAGTGACCTTGATTCGAACATTGCAAATTTGTGCCACCAGCAGTGGGGAAACCTCAACAAAGGCAAATAAGTGTTGCCTTAATTATTGAACTAAATGGATTTGATCGTAATATTTATATATTCTTTTTTTTTCTTCACATTTAACATCAGATGACCTTGAAATACAAGGTAGATATCTAATTATGTACTAGTGGAGTTTCTTACGATAAATCAATATCTACACTTCCCGAAACAATATTTTTTTGATGGAAATGCTGTACACGTCTCTGCTACTGAATTTTAAGGAAACTAATGTTGACTAATTACTACCCAATAATAGATGGCATTAAACATAACCCTTAAAACAAAACAAAAATTGAGTACAAAAGGACAGAAGTTAGAAGGACGGTACAAAATAAATTTGTGATTACAATAAATAATAATAAAAAAAATTGTCATCAATAAATTAGAACATTACAAAAAAATCACAAATAGAAAATGCTTTTGCAAAAAATACTGGGCATACATTGAAGATACTCGAGTTAGTCGAATACAAACAAAATCTTACATACTTAAATTTAATATTTAAAAAAATACTGTTACGTTTTAAATCAAACGATTTAACAAAGCTTAGAAACTAAAATAAGATGTTTCTCTCATACAAAAATACTGATTACGTTAAAAGTTAATCTCTTTTGGACCAAGGCGACAAAAACACAAAAATATTCATAGTGCCCCTCGTATTCACCAATCCTACTAGCACTTGCCTAAGGACTAACTAGCGCTTAAAATGGTTCAAATTTATACAGTCTAAGCATAAATAAAAACTATTATAAGCATAGTGAAGCCTAGGGGCAGTGTTAGTGGGATTGGTGAATATTGGGGTTAAATTTCTTCTTACATTCCCAAAAAATGGTATATTCAGATTGTATGTAACAGAGACAATTAAATGCTTTCAGTGAAACGGAAACCATTACGAAGACCAGAACCTTGAATATAAAACATTGCGTCTCTGGTGAGGAATGAGTTGCTAAAATTTAAAATTTAAAAAATGTATGCGATATACAACAGCACCCCTAGAGAGTGAATTACTTTTCATACATATTTTCTACTCATGCATCGTTTGAGAATTCAGGCAATATTTTATACAAAAAATATAGGAGTGAGCATTCAATACAGACTCATGTGCCTATGAGATGGGAAACTTATGTTAAAAAAATGCATATAACCGTAAAATTTATGGGTCAATTTGCATGAACTGCGACTGCAATTCCATCACCATTCTACTAGGAGTGGCCAGAGCCTCTGCAGAGTTACATATACAGCATACTTATCCTAGCATACCTTTTTCAATTCAATCATATCCTTCCCATTGTTCATACATTTTCTTTCTTTTACATTCACTCTGTAGATCACGTTCTTAAACATTTTTTTCCAATATGATCAAGGTATACTTTGAGTGTTTACAGCAGATTAAAGCATTGCGAATTTGTATGGAAACTGAGCCTTCACTACCGAATAACAGATGCAAATAGGAGTCAGCGTAATGGTTTAAGCTTCACATTCTTACAGAAACTGTACTAAGTTCAGGCGATCATTTCTTTGGGTTATAATTTGTTTGTGATTCAGGAATAGACAATATTCAACATACAGACAAACACTTCTGTCATGTACCTACCCATATTCCTTTTATTCATGGATACGAGACTTGTCTATATGAAACTCTTTTATTTTAAGTATTTGGAAGGGAACTTTGCACCAAACAATGTTGTAGGGAAGAATGAGTTTGCAAATGTTCTTTTCAAAGTCGTATCCTACGTCAGCAGAAGACAAGTCTGCTTCAATGAAGAAAAAGAAACCCAAACAAAAAATTCAGAAATAATTGTTGTTGCTCGTGACAGAAGATTGTGGTAAACAATTTTTTTTTAGTAAATAGATTTGTGAAGAGGAATGCAATTCACCAACCTATTCTGCCTGGCCAGAAACAGGTATTAATATCATCAATTAATAATTCATTATTGTTTATTTTAATGAATTATTAATGAATGCTTACCCAATAACATCTGTTGAACCAGGGTTAAAGTTATGGTCAAATGACCTAAGCGGGGATCGAACCAACGTTGTTCTATTCCAAACACGCTAGAAAGATCAGCTCACTTGGCCCCCTCGGCCATAACACCGATAATATAATCTGTTTATATTTTTCAAGTTAAGAATGCAAGAGTATTAAGGTTTATTTTTTATTTTTGTAGATACACATGCAGCACGTATCTGCTTATGGTCAACCATTACATATGAATCTTAAATGTGATGTATTTGGAACTTAAGTCATAGGTTGTAGATGACAGATGAATGTTTATCGAGACGTTGTTAATTGATAAAATCATACATAGGTGCATTAAATAAATAATTAAAACTAAGTTCACCGCACAGATTTCGCTCAATCATTAAACGGTTAAACATTTCCAGTAGAGAAAATGAGAGAGCATTGTTAATACTTGAAATGCAATTCAATTAAATTAAATTAATATAAAACTGTAGACTGCCGTTCAGTTATTCCTTGTTCCCCAAGAAAAACAATTTACTTTATAACTCAATGAAAGTATTGTTTCATAAACGTATGTCAGTTCCATACCTCAGTTGGTAAAGCGCTTGCGTTCAATGCCAGAGAGACAGAGTTCCATCCCCACCGAGGATGTTAAAAATGGTTTCCCGTTTCAGTGTTCATTTCAAACCCAAAAAAAGAATACCGGCAAGGTTTACTCAGACTTGATGTTGTCTCAGCAATGAGAGCCCGTACCAGGGAGCAGGAAAACTCCCACTTTAATTTAAGAGGTTGACGTTTGAAGGCCAGCCCTCTTACCTGTGAAAATAAACAGGTTCCACACGCGGCAAATGTTGAGTTTAAACGTAATGTTTTATACTTGCAGTGTTGAACTACGTTTCCATTATAAATAACCAAATAAATAAGTAGCGTAAGAGTAATTTGTCAGAGGAAAGTTAAATGTTAGCACCTAACTTTATAAATAAATGTTATATTAAATAATAATACAAAAACAAACTCCCTCCTGCAAACAATCATGTCCAAGAGGTTGAAATAATTAGTAAGAAATACAATATACAAAGGAAATGTTCTAATTAATACTGAGAATAAATTGAAGCTCCTTTACACTGGCAAATCAAAAAGCGGATTGGGATTTCTTTGTGCGAATCTATCATTTTTTATGGGCAGGCAGAAAAAAGTGGAAAAATTAAATTATGTTTCAAGTCAAAAAAATTAGATACCTATTGCTTGATTCAAAATAGCACTGAATTTGTAGAGAACCAAAGGTGGTAAATCTATGATCTATTATAAAATTCCTTGACTTATAGGTTGGTATGAGGCTGGCGGCCCATACTGTAAAAATTTATACATGTCTGCTTGTGGGTATGTAAATGTTAATTTATCTTTTCAACTTGGATTATCCATAAATATAGGGATTATCCATAAGAATGTAATTTTCCGTGTTTCTATATATTTGGAAACAATCCTAGATGTCGCCTTTGGTTCTACATGACTCAATAAGATTAAAATGGGAAGACAATGGTAACACCGACGGCCTGTATTATGTACATTCCTAAGTGTAAATTTTGATACAAGCCAGCTTATTTTTTGTAAAACCAAGCCTATCTAAGAATGTTCACAATGCAGGCCATTAAAAAGTTGTTCAAACGTAGGGAAAAGCTACACAGATTATTTTTTGGTTCCGTTTTACATAAAATAACTATTTAGCACTAAATTAAAAACAAACAAAAAAAAATACGTGGCCTTTGCAACCGATGCGGTTCTAAATTATACATACGACAACTTAAAAACTGACCTTTTATATGACGTAGAACAACCAAAAACTGATACACTTAAGTAAGATACACGTTAACTATAGTACAAGCATCAGTAGGGATGCGTAATGGAAGATATTTCTAACATTATTGTCAATATTTTACTTTAAAAATGCTTTCAATTGAATCAGTTTAAGAATATTGCTCTGAGAACATACGTAGAAAATATAATATATATACACACGCTTTACATTGCTTTTTCCTTATTTCAAAAATATATTTGTATTCAATCTTACGCTGCGTCAAATCCTGCAGATTTATTATGAAGAGAGTGCAGGAAATGACGCCCTTACACACAAAAGACGAACAACCCGAAGAGGACAATGAAAGCTATGGTGCGTAAAAAAGAATACAACTTTTTAATTGAAACATTCTTAAACTTTACGCTACATTTTTCTACGCTTATTTTCCTCTTTGGATTGCTTCTGTCTATACAAACAACCTACCAGACAACTCATCTGTTATCTGGTTGTTAATACACTCAAAAGTGAAAGCCACTTTTTAAAAAGCATAAACTGCTTTATTCAAAAAGTAGCGTAACTATTGATGATTCCAAATTTAAAAAAAAGTTACTACATGTTCAAAATGTGTAAAGCTGGACAAACTTTCAACATAATAATCTGAATCATTATGGTAAATTTTGAAAATTTTAAATCTATATTCATGCATTATACAGAGGTAAATAATGCTATCAATGGAAGTACCATTCAAATTCAGGTATAGTTTAAAAGAATACCTTTGTAAAAATTGTAGAATGTACTTAACAAAAATAAAAATTAATACTGGAGTCAATATTTTCGTCAAGAGTGGATATGTTTGGTGTAAAATTCACCAGTTTTCAATGTCGATTATAGAGATTTACACTTCCAATTGTAAAACTTAAGTATTTAAAATAAATTATTATGTAATTTATATCATTGTGTAAAGGCAAGATATAAAACCCACATCTTAAACATTAAAAAAACGTACTATGCGTTGTTGTACATTTATCGATTTTACATTTACACTTACGGCGTAAAATATAAATTATTAAAATTAAAATCAATAGTTACTGGTTGTAATTCACATCACTTAATCGTATCGTAAATATTATTAAATTGTTAAAAAAAAATGTCATGTTGTAACTAAAGACTACGTAAAAGATACTCGCAGAGTTAAAAAAATTAATACTTAGCAATAATACCGTCAAAGTAGAGTTAAAACTACGTAAAGCATAATGAGTTAATGCCGTTAGGTTGATTTGTTGACAAACCAATGCAAAATATCATAATAAAATCTATGTCCTACAGGTTATTCTTATATATTTTTTTAGAAAACTAATTGTTCATTTTGTTTTTTAGAGAATTTGTACAATTTGCAATTCTGTGAATTGCGAGATTCAAAACTTTGATCACAATTTTGTCATCGTAGACGCACATAAAACCAAGACACAAAATATATTTTTCAACAAGGTTTCACTCATTTAAATAGAACTTGATCTCCTCTTTGCGTAAATAGAAAATAAAATTGTAAGCATAAATGAATATGAACCCTACATAGATACTGTTGCTTGATACTGTTACCAAGCGTAAAGTTTAATACTTTTACCGAAAGAGAAAAAAAAATTTTTTTTTTACGATTGAACACTTTTGTGTGTCAATCTATTTAAAAATTTATTTGTTGATTCATGTAATTTCTGTAAATTATCATTACCAAATGTAGATTTTAATACTTTTATCTCGCTGGACAAAATTCTTTGTGACTTCATTTATTTATTTTGTGACTTGATTTTACTTACATCTACAGCAAGGATTTGTCATAGATAAAATATATATTACAATGTATGTAAGGGGGAATTTTTCAACAGCGGAATCAACAAGTATTTGTCAAATAACTAAAATATGGAAATTCAACATATAACTGTTTATTCTCCTGATGAAAAATTGGCCCAAAGGTATAATATATAGGGTGTTTTTTTTAGAGGTATAGAACTTTAAGTTGGCAACACTGTTTTAACCGGTGGCCATTTTGTCAGCTGTCAAGTGATTTGTGTTTAGCTTAGTTTGGCATTTCAACATGAATAGACAACTCGTGCAACAATTGAAGCCACACGATCACCTAGCAAGGCGTAGATTCGGTGAATGGGTCCAAAACAAAATTGCCGTTGATCCCGATTTTCATAAGAGAATTTTGTTTAGCGATGAAGCTCACTTTTGGTTGAATGGCTACGTCAATAAACAAAATTGCCGTTTTTGGAGTGAAGATAATCCTCAAGTGTATGTTAAGACACCGTTACATCCAGAAAAACTGACTGTTTGGTGTGCTTTATGGGCTGGTGGAATCATTGGTCCGCACTTCTTTAAAAAAGATGCTGGCCAGAACGTTACAGTCAATGATGGCCTCTAAAGAGCCATGATTACTGATTTTTTCATTCCTCAATTAAACAACCATGATGTGCAGGAGCTGTGGTTTCAACAAGACGGCGCAACATGACACACAGCTCGTGTCACAATTGATTTACTGAAGGAAACGTTTGGTAACCGCATAATTTCACGTTCCGGACCCGTGAATTGGCCTTCAAGATCGTGTGATTTAACACCGCTAGATTATTTTCTGTGGGGATATGTGAAGTCGCTAGTCTACGCCGATAATCCCGAAACGATCGACTACTTGGAGGACAACATTCGCCGGGTTATTGCCGATATACGGCCACAAATGTTGGAAAAAGTTATTGAAAATTGGACCTCCAGATTAGATTACGTCCGAGCCAGCCGTGGCGGTCATATGCCAGAAATCATATTCAAATTATAATGCCAAAAGATTATCTTTCGAATAAAGTCAACTTCATGTCAATTTAAAAAAATCATCCTTGTTTTATTCCATTTCAAAGTTCTATACCTCTAAAAAAAACACCCTTTATAATGCCTAGACATTAACAGTTTGGGGAATTTAATACCAACACTGTTAACGTTTAAGTAGCTTCACCTTCATAAAATGACAATAGAAGAATACTTTTTCATTGTATATGGTTCTGCCCGAACTAAAGTATGAAAAAATTAAATACCAAAGTCATTATTAAAAGAGACTCAAATATAAAAGATTTTAATTCATGCTGGAGTAAAGGCATTGCTTATACTCTCACAAATGATTAAGTGCATTCCGTGCAGGACCCAATACATAATAGAGTGCATTCCGGGCAGGACCCAATATATAATGGAGTGCATTCCGGGCAGGACCCAATACATAATGGAGTACATTCCGGGCAGGACCCAATATATAATGGAGTGCATTCCGCGCAGGATCCAATAAATAATGGAGTACATTCCGGGCAGGACCCAATATATAATGGAGTACATTCCGGGCAGGACCCAATATATAATGGAGTGCATTCCGGGCAGGATCCAATACATAATGGAGTACATTCCGGGCAGGATCCAATACATAATGGAGTACATTCCGGGCAGGACCCAATACATAATGGAGTACATTCCGGGCAGGATTCAATAAATAATGGAGTACATTCCGGGCAGGACCCAATATATAATGGAGTGCATTCCGGGCAGGACCCAATACATAATAGAGTGCATTCCGAGCAGGATCCAGCAATAGAGTACATTCCGGACAGGAACCAATACACAATACTGTCAGAGTATATAAAAGAAATATAATAATGTATAAATCACTGGCCTCACATTACTTATGGTTTAGCTGTACTGAGTATTACTTGTGGGTGTGGGATGAGGATGATAATGATGGTTCAGTGAGTCTCCTCGGCTGTGGTGAGATGGGTGGCCACCAGGTTGAGGGGACCGTCATCGCATTCCACCCCCTCCACTTGCACGGGAGATATCTGCGGAAAATAAGATATTTGAGTCCTACAGAATCAGTTTGCAATCGAGGATTTTTTTTGAAAATGTAAGAAAGCCTGATCTCTCCTCTCTCAAAGTTCCCAGGCGATTCATTTCACCTGAAGATGGGAGGTACTGCTTCTCCTAAAACTGGTCGTGTATTCAACAAATAAAACTCATGTGAATTAAAACCATGTACTCGTAATTTTTATTTTCATCAATTCATTTCTCAGCTAACTTCACATTGAACTACCAAAAGTGATGTTTTACAAGATGGTGACATTAGTTATGATTATCACCACATTCAGTTAAAGGCGTTTAGGTACATAAATTCTTGACTTGCTTTACAATATGGGCCATTTCAGACACAAAGCATTCTGTCTGCATTGTCTATAGATTACCAGACAAACTGCGTGAAAGCTCTGACCCATCTCCGTCCACTATTGACTTTCAAACCAGCTCGAGATACATTTTGTTATTGTGCACAACAGGTTACCCTAATTACAGTGCACCCTCACAGCTATCAACACGCTGGGAGGAACTCTATTGCTAGATTTTTAAATCTTAATAAATTACACTCAAAAATGTCTATACTATACTTATTTAAGAGCTTTATACTCCGAGTCACAGGGTATTGCGCCACGACATCAGTACGGCTTTTCGGTACATGAAATAAATCATGTGCTCACCCTCAGGTGTAGTCGTCAGGCACATACAACCTGTAGCCCACCTATATCATAGACAAACATGGCAAATTGTGTCTAGTGTGAAATAGCTGTAGCGCTGTCTGTGTTTTGCTTGTATGCACCAATGTTGGTTGCATGTGTTACTCACGGTGAGGTTGGCAGTGTTGCGCTGGTGATGCGCCTGCAGAGCCATCAGCAGGTGGGGCTCTATGGTCCTCCTGAGGGCCGCTAGCATGTCCCCGGCCCCCGCAGCCTCGGACAGCTGGTTCCCCATCACGCCCACACCAACACCGTCCTCACGACACCGCACACTTTTGGATTCTGAAATAAACACAAATAGTATACTTCCCTTTTCAAGATAATAATAACTTATAGGTTGGTATGCAGCTGACCACCCATGCTATGGAAAATGGTTCACTTTGCCACTGTCACCCCTGTTTCAGAGAAGGTCGGCAAGAGTTGCAGGGCTTATGTTCATTTGAGATTGGGTTTCATATTGTAGGTTCACATGCGGCATGTTTATTATACGTGTCTGCTTGTGGGAATACATTTAATATAAATCTGAAATGTAATATATCTTTGCATATTAGATTATAGATAGATATAGATTTCAAAAATGTTTTTGGAATTGCTTTTACCATCAAACTCCGGTCAATAGCTCAGATGGTTGAATGCTTGTATTCGATGCTAGAAAGCAAAGGCTCGATCCCCATCAAGGCTATCAGAAATGGCCTCCTCCTGCAGGTGTGTATGGTGTCCCTGCGCATGGACACGGCACACACCATGCCTCCGCATACAGATTATTGTGTGTTGTGTTGCCTTACTTCTGCCTGCCTTGAGGGAGTCCCTGGGCCTCCTCCTGCGGGTGTGTATGGTGTCCCTGCGCATGGCCGTGGGGCGCGCCTTTCCATGCAGCTTGTAGTATAAGCCACACGCGTTACACACCATGTCTCCTGCAACAACAGTAACACATCGGTACAATAGTAATATAAAGCATTCTTAGAGCGCTCTTCGTGAATTCTTTAAAGGAGATTTATATTAGTCTCTAAATAAGTGGGTTTTAAGCTGTTTTTTGAATAGTGCCTCAGTCAGCAGCTTCCTGACCGTCACAGACAGCAAACTCAGGGTCATTGGAGTTGAACGCGAAAAGCTTCCGAACACAGTTCTAGTGGCTCTGTGTGGCAGCTGGAGCTGACTTCTCTGGTTTTGAGCGTCTGTTCCGAGTTGTGTGTTCTTCTTCCTTGACCAGTTCAGCCGGTATCCTGGTGCTGATCTACTTAGTGTCTTGCAACCTCCAGACCCCCATAGCCTCCAGCCCCAGTATGGTGGTGTGTGTTGTGTTACCGTTGGTGTCCCTTCTCCATATGGTGGTGGTGCGGGTGCCGCAGTTGTTGCAGGTGAGGTCCACACGCTGCTTCTGCTGCGCCTGCAGCCCTGCAGCGCCTAGACCCCCACATCCTCCAGTCCCGCCACCCCCAGGACCAGGCAGCTGCACCTGAGGAGGCGGAGACACTCCGTCATCCATCTGGCACAAACAAACAAAAAAATCGGATTTAAAAAAAACATTACAGCCATTGAGTTACAATATTAGTGGAGATGAAACTAGTTCACAGCATTGTAACATACTATGGAACAAACCTCTTAGCCCAACCTGTCAAACAATACAGAATACTTAATCCATAAATCTATAATCTAAGTTGCAAGCATATATTCATTCAAAGCTCTCCGATGTATTCCCACAAACAAACACGTGTAGTTCGCGCTTACAAATGCTGATTGTGTACTTACAAATAAAATCCAAACCTCAAATGAACATAAGCCCTGCAACTCTTGCCGACATTCCCTGAAACAGGGGTGACATTGGCAAAGTGAACCATTTTTTACAGTATGAGTGGTCAGCCTCATACCAACCTATAAGTCAAGGAATAATAATAATAATCATATGAAATCCTAAGTTGTCTTTCTGTCTCCATCTTGTGTTTCGAAACCCAATAATTACACATACCACTATGTTTTCTAGTTACATCTTTTCTCTCTCAAAATTAACAAATTCACCAACTAAAATCATTGAAATGTATGTGCAGAATTTCCGCACACAGAAGACATTTTGTCTGCCTTGGCTGTATCTGGTGTCAAGGCAGATACTGATAAGGCAGACATACACAGCTGGAGATCAAAACCCGGATAAAAAATGACAGGCGTGAGTGGAGGATTATACCAAGGACTGTAGAGCTCATGATGATGATGGCCCACGCCCTATCTTATACATAACACGGTGAAAGCTGACCTGGTCATCGGCAGGGTGGTGCTGCCTCCAGCCCCTGTTTTCTGGCAGCTCCTGCTCCTGCTGGTGTTGGTGCAGGACTGTGAGGGAGGGGGAGGGGCCCGTGGGGGGCGCCACCGAGGAGCGCGAGGGGAAGCTTTGCTTGCGGCGACCCACCTTGCCCCCCATGGGATTCATGCGGTTAGATCCATCCATGCTGCTCACCTGGATCAACAAAATTATACTTTAATTATTATTGAACACAAATAAAGTTATAAACATTCATTATCATTTTTATGGTCGGCGATAGATGACCAAATCTTTTGGAGTTCTTTAAAGTAGAGCCATATATTATTTTGTTGGAAGTTTTTCTATATACTGACATTTCGCTTCAACGATAACCAGGCTTAAAAATGCTTTCCGCTTGTGAAAGTGCTACGTTGACAGATAGAAAAACTGTGAATAGAGTATGGTCTAACAGAAAAGAAATGCAAAAAAATATATATTATTGAACAAAATTTTAATTTCACTTTTAAATCATTTATAATACAATATAAGAAGGATTGAACGTGCATTTTTCTTCAGGAATCTTGCCCCTTGCAGTTTATCAGTCTCTATTAGCTTACTCCTAGTACAGATGGTAACTCACAGGTGACAGTTGCCCGTTGGCAGTGGTCCTGTTGCTGAGAGCGCCCTGGGAGACGGGGGACACTGTCATGCCCAGCCGCTTGCAGTTTATCAGTCTCCTCAGCAGCTGGGTGGCCTCTCCTCCCATGCCTGACAACATACACACATTCATATTGCAATGTCAACAATTTGATCAAGAAGTTCATTAAAATAAACAGAAATTATAATACCTGTTTTTGGCCAGGCAGAATAGGTTGGTGAATTGCATTCCTTTTCACAAATCTATTTTTTTTTAAATAATAAAATAGCATATAAGTCCTGGCTTGAGTCTTGAAAGTATGGACTGAAAGTCAGCGGGTTTAGTTACCGTTGTGTTGGTGCAGCGCCTGCCAGATGGAGTTCCTCTCCGGGTCCTCCTCCCTGGGGGAGTGCGGGGCAGACATGGTGTTCTCATCGTTCTCCTCTTCACCCTAAACAACAATACAACCATTACACATGCTGAAAATAATGTAAAACCTTATAAGGTGAATTTAATCCAACCACGGGTGAATTCTATCAAGTGAACTCTGCAACTCTTGCTGACTTTCCTTCAAACAGGGGTGACGTTAGTAAAGTGAATCAGTTTTTACAGCATGGGTGGTCAGCATCATACCAACGAGAATGTTAAGGAAAAAAATATATAAATTTCTTCAATGGTGCTACAGCCCAATCCGAGCTTGGCCCCCTTCAACCTCTGCCTCCAGCTCCTCCTGTCCTCCGACGAGTTTGCAACTTGTACAAGCTGAGCTGCATTCTTCTGTACTTCATCCCTACATTTCAGTTTGGGCCTAACACTTTTATATCTTATTCTGCAAGTCTGCTCTTCCCTGGGATGAAACATTAATCTGCCTTATCCATTGCTTGAGAATTGGAAATTTCTACAGCAACGAGCAAACTCGCAGAAAGCTCTTGAGGTGTGATTCATACAAAAACAGTGCTCATCATCAAATCATCCTAATACTTATTTAATTGTATAAGAGTCCAGCGGATAAGGCGTTGGCTCACAAATGGGAATTTTGGAAACAAGTGCAGGTGCGAGTCCCGTTGTGTCCTATTAACAATTACTTTAACCCTGGTTCAACAGGTATTTATCAATTCATAATTCATTAAAACTAAAAAATTGATACATTATTAATTGATGGTATTGATATCTGTTTCTGGACAGGCAAAAATAGGTTGGTGAATTGCTTCACAAATTAATGTAAAAAAAAGAAGAGTAAGACAAAAGCGTTACCTGTGAGATGTCCATCTGTAGTCTGTCTGGATCCGACTCGCTACTACTCTGACTTGCCTCATCATACTGCAGCGAGGAATCACCGTCCTGCATTTTACTCACATCCTCTCCCCCCGTCCTAACCGACAAATCCATCTCCGTCGCATCCTTCCCATAATAATTCTCACAATCTGAATTCTCAGGTTCATCCTCCACCTTCACCTTATTACTGCTCGTCGTGGTTAGATCCATTTCTTTCTCATACATTTGATTCGGATTAGATTCAGTTTTGATTGACAAATCCAGCTGCATGTTCACCGCGTAGCTTTCCGAATCCGTTTCTTTTTGTGCTGTTTCCGCAGGTTGCGATTCTTCGCTTAGTCGTTGCGCTACCGCCTTATCAAAAAGTATATCCAGGATTGGTTGGCAGAGGAGATTGTCGCTGTTGACGCTGTTAAAAATGATTTGTGGTTCCCCATCTGTTTTCATGATGGAAAACTTTGAGGGGTCGTGGTTCTTGATTTGGAGTAGGGTTGCCGCGGCTTGTCGGCTTTCTAAGTTCTTCATTTCTTCCGTGGAATCTGGCAAGTCGCAGTCTGTCATAGTTTGGTACTTTGTTGAGCACTTGGAGCTCTCTACGACTGACGGGACTAACTCCTCTAATGTGGCAGTGGATTGCCGGAGGATCTCCTGTAAACAAACAACAAATATTAATGATATTTTTGTTTAATAACACTATGCAAATTCATTATTAATCATTAGTTGATGAGGCATTTACATTGTTACCATTCATTTTTAAATAATTCAAAATTCAAAATAAATTTTATGCAGTTATGGGGTGAGTAAAATTTAATTATGTACGACCAGTTTTGTAAACAGTGTCTGTATGTATCAGTGGCGAAGGGTGCCATACAAGCCGATTTCCATCAGTTTCCCATTTAAAATGAGGCAAAAATGATAATAAAGTAGACTGCATGGTTTCAATGGGGAAAAAATATGTATTGTTTCTTTGGTTTTAATTTTTTTTTTTTACTTTGTGCCTATATTTTTTAACTACTTAGTTACATCATTTTAAAAGGGAAGCCAATGGAACCAGCTTGTATGGCACCCTTCGCCACTGGTATGTATTGTGAATAATCTTGAAGAAATTTGAAGCATAGAGGTTGATTTGAGATTTTAATTCAATTTATTTTTTTATTTTATTATTAGTGCATTTTAATTATCTTTTTCTTCCTTTCGTGCCACTTCTATCGAAGATGGGCGATCATCATGACTATTTTCACCTTGGACGCTATGGCTCGGAAGATGGAGAAGGACGCTGTGGCTTGGAAGATGGAAAAGGTCGTATTTCTCATTTCTCATAACACCACCAAAGTGCATCAGCTTTCTCTGCTTAATGCCCGCTTTCCACTGCGAGCGGAGCTGACTCCGTACGGACTCCGTTCGACTAGCAACAGTAAATTTCATAGAAGTGCTTCCACCGACAGCGAGTCAGCGGAGCGGACTGAGCGAGTACAAAGAGTTACGAAAGTGGTCGCAGAGTTGAGCGAGTTTCCAGCGGACTCCGTACGGACTCCGCTCGACTAGCAACAGTAAATTTCATAGAAGTGCTTCCACCGACAGCGGAGTGAGCGGAGCAGGCTGAGCGAGTAAAAATGACTCCGCTGTGTCATGGTCTCGGCCGCTAGTTTTCAACTGACTTCGCTCCCCCGTGCCCCCCGCGCCAACCCGCGTAGTTGCGTGACAGCGATAAAACACATCATACATGATTTACAAAGACACATCATACATTATTGTATTAATTTGAAAATATTAAAATGTATGTTTTATTTCAAACATCTACATTTTATGTTAAAAGCAAAATAATACATTACTTTTTATGTTTCGAAACAAAAAAAAAATCTTTTATTAATAATTAAAACGTTTGATCTGGGCGTAGGCTGCAACGAGCTGTCACACACTGCACATCATACATTATTTTATAAATTTGAAAATATTAAAATGTATGTTTTATTTCAAACATCTACTTTTTATGTATTAAAGCAAAATAATATATTACTTTTTATTTTTCGAAACAAAAAAAAAAACTTTTTTTACTAATAATTAAAACGTTTGATCTGGGCGTAGGCTGCAACGAGCTGTCACACACTAGTTGGCTCCGCTAAGCCAGCTGTAGATGGAAGGCAAACAACTCTTTCATCTGACTCATCTCATTTCCCGCCTAGCTCACTCCGCCGAGCTCGTTGGCTGTGGAAGGCAAATACCATTATTTTTTAAAACTCTTTCGCAATGGAAGGCCAAAACTATTTCACTACGCTCCGCTCAGCTATTTCCCGCTCCCGCTCAGCTATTTCCCGCTCGCAGTGGAAAGCGGGCATTATGGTTGGCCGATGCTTGTCTGTAGTATGCATACATTGGAGGGTTTCTTAATTGGTGACCCGATCACACCAGGAGATCCAAAGCATTCTTCGGTAGACATATGTACATCTCATATACTTCAAGTCGTCATCTTTTTGTTTGCTCCTAATTTAAGCCCATATTACAGATTTTTTTGTTCCTTTGCAGGTGAGGCTGACCAACCATACTTAAGAAATGATTCACTTTGTTAATGTCCCGTCTGTTTCACGGAAGGTCAGCAAAAGTTGCAGGGCTTATGTTGATTTGAATTTTTTTTTAAGTACACATGCAGCATGTTTAAGCGTAAACTTACACGTGCCTGCTTGTGGGAATGTATTTAATATGAATAGTAGATTATTTATATACCTTAACAACTTAAATTATGGACATTGAATTAGGTTACAATGTATCAATATTTTGCAAGTGACAAGTACCTGTCCTTGGGTATACCTTTCATACATACATTTTAATTTTAAGTCCTCTCTTTACCTGCGCAGTGTCTATACTGATAAGCTGTAGCTCAAATGTAGATAATAAGTCTTATCTGTGAATACAAAATCAATAATATGTGTATTATAGCCAGCGATTGGTATGCCCACTGACTAATTACTGTATGGACAACAAGAAAACATTCTGAGAGTAGTTGTGTCGACATTAGCTTATGTGACTTTAAACTGAACACAAAAATCTACATGCACCGTTGCATTGCATGTTTCTTAGAAACATCTATGCAGGAAAAATCTTGAAAGACAAACAAGAGGTCACCCAAGAATTTCATACTTTCAGGATTTGAAGCGCTTGATGGATGTCTCCTCCTATTCGAAGCTCAAGAGGATGGCGACCAACAGAGACAGATGGCTGGCACAACAAAGCACTGCCTTTAGAAAATGATGATCTATAATCTATAATCTAAGTTGCAAGGATATATTCATTCAAAGCTCTCAGATGTATGCCCACAAACAAACACGTGTAGTTCGCGCTTACAAATGCTGATTGTGTACTTACAAATAAAATCCTAACCTCAAATGAACATAAGCCCTGCAACTCTTGCCGACATTCCCTGAAAGAGGGGTGACATTGGCAAAGTGAACCATTTTTTACAGTATGGGTGGTCAGCCTCATACCAACCTATAAGTCAAGGAAAACTGTAACTCTGTCGCCATTCCGCTAGGGGTGGCCAGAGCCTCTGCAGAGCTGCCTCCATTTTTTCGTATCCTTACATACCTCTTTCAATTCATTCATATCCATCACCTTTTTCATGCATTTTCTTCTTTTACGCTCACTTTGTCTATCCCATTCTTTCACAATCTCCTCAATCTGATCACTCCATACTTGTCTCAGTCGTCCCTTCCCTCTTTTTCCTTTCACACTTTCTTTGTATATAAACTTTGTCAGTTTATCATCATTCATTCTTTCCACATGCCCAAACCATCTCATCACATTCTTTTGTACCTTAACTTTCACATCCTCTTTCAAACTACATTATTTTTTTACCCATTCATTTCTAACTCTATCCCTCAGAGTTTTTCTTGTCATGCTTCTCAAATGTTTCAATTCCACATTTCTAGAAATGGCATTTATAAACTGAGCACACATGGGTATTTTTCTAAAAAGAAGTAATACTCTAAAATCTCAGAATCCTTAAATGTTTTGATATCAAACGTTTTTAATATTTTAATAATAATAGTTTCCTTATGTATTTTACTTCTATAATTTATGTAGTTGGTCACATATTGCACCCTCCGCATGACTAGGCTGGAATCTAAATCTAAATCTAAGCTGCAGAGATGTGTATCATTTGAGATTCATATTAAATGCATTCCCACATGCAGACATGCATAATTTCACGCTTACACATGCCGCATGTGGACCTACAATATGAAAAACCCAATCTCAAATGAACATAAGCCCTGCAACTCTTACCGACCTTCCCTGAAGCAGGGGTGACGTTGGCAAAGTGAACCATTTTTTACAGTATGTGGGTACAGTTTGGTATTAGAAATATTAAATTGACAGGTCATAACGTGGGATCCAGTAAAACGTTATCCATGACTTATGGGACACCCTGTATGTACATCAGTATACATTTTTGAATGAGTATTATATCCAGAAGGTACAATTAGTCAATGGGCTTTATCAGTGTACAGTGAATCATGCCAATAATAATGAAAGGTATGTGAGTGATTGAGTATTTTTTGTGTCGCTCAATCCGTCAACATGTTTTTTAAATTCTCCAAACTTCAGAAGTGAAAC
The DNA here is from genome assembly GCA_951799405.1 of Agapetus fuscipes. NCBI lineage: Eukaryota > Metazoa > Arthropoda > Insecta > Trichoptera > Glossosomatidae > Agapetus > Agapetus fuscipes. Next base: position 8,349,892 of record OX637345.1, read on the forward strand.
TAAATCATGACTGAGGTAAGTAGTCATAAAAATATGAAAGTTACAAAATAATAATATTTTGGATGATGTGCCTACTTATTTTTGTATGAATCATATCACTAGATCCGTCTAATAGCTAGTTTGTTGCTACACAACAAGACCTTGTTGGTGTAAGACTGACTGAACCTTTGTGACTGATTTCAATAAAGGTACATGAATCTTCAACCCAGCAATTAGCATTTTGTACATCAAATGACCTATCTCTGTTTTGATTTTTTTTAGATCTTAACAAAAGTTGTGGGCTTATGTTCATTTGAGGTTTGGATTTTATATGTAATTACACATTCAGCATTTGTAAGCGCGAACGACACATGTTTGTTTGTGGGCATACATCTGAGAGCTTTGAATGAATATATCCTTGCAACTTAGATTATAGATTATAACCCACTATTTTGCAATAACTAATCACTGAATTAAGGTTTGCTTTTAAATAAATTTCATTTCAACTGTACCTACAATTTGTTTCACTTTTTGATGTTGTTTTTTTTCATATCTAGGTGACCTTGCTATTGTTTCTGTTGGTGATTGTTGGCCTGACATTGTGTGCTGCCAGCGATGGCAATGAAACAGAATGGTGCCACGTGTGTGCGTGTAACTTAGAAGAAGAAGACTTTGTATTTAATTGTGCTGGGAAATCATTGTACTCTGTTCCAAGCGCCTGGCCTAAGCAACTGTCAGATGTGGACTTTCTGAACAGTGAGTGTTTTCTTTTTAATGTTTGAATAGTTGATTTGAAAGTACAATAGTGGTTAAACTGAGGAAAAGTCCGGTCTACAATAAAGTCCAGTGAATCATTCCATGAGGAGGGATGCGGCATGGTTACTGCAGGTGCTAAGCTGGAGGACCGCGGCCGAGGAAAGAGACGGATGGAGGCTTTTTCAGATAACAGAGGCCAAGGAGAGATGTGGGCTGTAGGGCCATTGAAGAAGAAGAAGAATCATTCCATTAACGGCTGGTTTGGCAAAAGAATGTACCGTGAACACGCCAAGTTTTCATAGTTTTGGTATTGACTGCAAAGGGATGAATGATTCGTTGTATGAATTTCCCTTGTAACAAAAACGAGGAATAATTATTGATGATAAGTCCAGTTAATAGATAGCTCCGTTGATAGAATGCTTGCGTTCCATGCCAGAGGGCTAGGGTTCGATCCCTGCCGAGGGTCTCAGAAATTATTTCCCGTTTTGGTGTTTTTTTTTTTAAACTCACTTCAAGTGAAATGATTGGCGTAAGTGCCCCTTTGCCTGTAAAAATAAATAGATTCCAAGTATGCGACTCTTACATGTTACTTGCATTTTAAGGCTCATTTTTGGTTCACAAATCTAATAAATAAGACAGAAGAGTCTACTCGTCGTCATTACAAGTAGTCAAATATTTTATCCAACTGTAATAAAGTAATGAAATAACATTTTCAGATATCAAATTGGTAGTGTCATTTAATGACAACAATTTGACTAAGGTTCCAGCCATCGCCGAGTTGCATTCTAAAAGTGTGACAGTGTCATTTAGGAGATGCAACATTCAAGGCATTGAATACAGCGCCTTCAAAAATATCCCACAAATATACTTCTTGGATTTGGGATACAATAAACTAACTGGTGAGTTTTTAAATACATTATTTTTGTTAAGTGTAAACTTTTATGAATGTAAAATATTCAGTACCAAGTGTACAATTTTGCATTTAAGTTTTGGTCGATTGCCGTTATATCGGCTTTTAATAGAAGCTAGTTTTGTCAACAGGGCAAGCATATTGGCTGCCATAAAATGTGACGCACTCATTGGTCAAAGCAATATTAACAAAGATGGATGTCGTGGTAGAGGAAGACCGAGAAAAGTATGGAAGGATCAAATCTCTGAAATAGCGAATGAATGGGATATCCAGAGTCATAATAAAAGGAGGACTTGTATGAAAAAGGTTATGACTCTGGATGAAATGAAAGAAGTATGCAAGGACAGGAAGAAGTGGCGGCTAATCTGCAATGTTGATTTCTAATGTTGGTGTATTCATTTGCTACATTTTTTGCATAGGAAATTTTTGACTTTTTTTGTATAGATTTCTTTGTAAGGTTTTGTTCTTTTTTATATTTAAATGTAATTTATTATTCATATTCCTTGACTTATAGGTTGGTATGAGGCTGACCACCCATACTGTAAAAAATGGTTCACTTTGCCAATGTCACCCCTGTTTCAGGGAAGGTCGGCAAAAGTTGTGGGGCTTATGTTCATTTGAGGTTTGGATTTTATTTGTAAGTACACGTTCAGCATTTGTTAGCGCGAACTACACTTGTTGGTTTGTGGGCATACATCTGAGAGCTTTAAATGAATATATCCTTGCAACTTAGATTATAGATTATAGATAGAAGAAATGCACTTACTTACAAAAGTGAAAGGGCCAGACTAATCTAATCTAATCTAAGTTGCAAAAACATATTAACATTTCAAGTTCATATTAAATGCATTCCCACAAACAGACACGTGTAAGTTCTCCCTTAAAAATTGCCGCATGTGCACTTACAATTCAAAAACCAAACCTCAAATGAACATAAGCCCAGCAACTTTTGTCGTCCTTCTCTGCAACATGGTTGACATTGGCAAAGTGTACCATTTTTTTACAGCATAGGCGGTCATAATATTTTTGTAAAAATGACCCGTGCTATATATTGGCGAGCGATAAAAGCTACCGGCATACAACGTGTTATGTTTTGATACATGTTCAGTCACACAAATTTTATTTTAAAATATTTTCAACACAAATTATGATTGTTGTCTTACGCAGGAGACGCAGTGAGAGGTGACATATTCCGAGGCCCGTACAACAAGGAAAAGTACGAGCCAATAGACCTGGAAGTACTGAACTTGGAGCACAACTCTATACACTCGCTGGAGCGCAGAATGTTCCAGCACACGCCCAAACTGAAGCAACTGCTGCTCAACAATAACCCCATGGATGTCATAGACAGCGTAACAATCCTGGCCGTCTCTAGCATAAAGAAACTAGAGGTATACCGTACACATATTTTCATATAATTCATCAAATGTTTCAGCGGAAACCTTGTAGAACTCCATTTAAAAAACAAAACACTGTTTTGTTCTACCTACCGATATTTTTATTTGTTGATTGAATAAATATTGAGTTTTGACCAGATTATATATATTTTATCAAAATGACACACAGCATTAAAGCATACAGCATAAAAACCAAATCCAAAGGGAGCACTGAAACAGCACCTTTATAAAATATCTCATTCATGATTAGGAGGGCCCTTGAGGTGTGACACACACAAAAACGGCGCTCTTTTGTCATGTACAAAATAAAAATAAATAAATCATTTTTATTGATTGTAGAGGCATTAACTTTGTAATCGTTCATCATTAAGGATAAAAGAAAATCAAGTAATCGAAAACAAAACTGTTTTTCTTTTATCCTAAATAAATCATCCTCATATAAATCTCTAAAGAAATTAAACTCTGCAACTCTTATCGCAACAATCGACCTTCCCTGTTTCAGGGAAGGTCGATAAGTAAACACCTCTCACTGCCTCTCCTGTGTAAGACAATAATCATTTGTGTTGAAAATATTTTTAAATAAAATTTGTGTAACTGAAAATGTATGCATACATAACACCTTAAATAAATTGCACAGAATCTGCACTCGACTTTCTTGCAAAAGATAACCCACTGTATGACGTTTGTAAAGCTAGAATCATCTACCAGCTTATGCCGTTTCAATAAAAATATAATACATCAATAATAAATCAATTTTATTCCACCGCGATGTGTACCTGCATACTCCTACAATATGGATATAGCCATGGATAAAAAAATGCAAAAACGCAACTAAGCTACACATATAGTGTAACTTCTTGCCTGCGTTATCCCCGAAGGGGTCACATGTGGCGCTTCGGGACCTATTTATTTTTACAGGTAAGGGGGCCGGCCTCACACCAACCACTTTCAGTTGAAGTGGGGGTTTCCCAGCTCCCGGGGGGGCTGGTTCTCATTTCTTGTAAAGGCTGAGTAAACCTTTAAGATCGAACCCTTGCTCTCGGCATGGAATGCAAGCATTCTACCAATTGAGCTATCAACCTTTTTACGAGCTTGATCGTCGTCGCTACAGAGCGCCAATTCTCAAGCAAGACCCAGTTGCTGTAAGGCTGGATGGACCTGTGGTGACCGGTCATTGGTAAAGGTTTTATGAATTTTTCAACCCGGCGAAGAGCAAATTTGAAAATATAAATGATATAATTTTTTTGCTCCGCCGGGAATCGAACCCACAACCTTCCCATTGGATATATAGATATATTTAATACTTCTTCCATGGATATAGCCATATAAATATTTCAATGAATATAAATATTTGGTTGATTTATTTGTTGAGCGCCGTTTTGTGTGAATCACACCTCAAGAGCCCTCTGCGAGGTTGGTCTTCTCTGGAAAAAGCGCCAATTACACAAGAAAGATCCTTGACTTGGTTGGTATAAAGCTGACCACCCATAGTGTAAAAAATAATTCACTTTGTCAATGTCACCCCTGTTTCAAGGAAGGTCGGCAAGAGTTGCAGGTTTTATAGTCATTTGGGATTTAGTTTTAATTTGTAAGTACACATTCAGCGTTTTTAAGCGCGAATTTACACGAGTCTGTTTGTGGGCATGGATTTAATATGAGTTTTTAATTTTAGTATATGTCTTTGCAACTTAGATTCTAGAATCTAGATTATTATAGATGGTCATTGAACCCTTTTGTATGCAAACTAGGACTTAGTATGGTGGGTAAACTTTTTAGTTATATTTTGAAAACGTAACGACTGATTATTATTGGTATTTATAAAATTTTAAGAATCGCAGCCTTTTATCTAATTTTAACCCTTTGACTACCAAGAAAATTGCTAATATATTTTGTATGGAAATTTTTCACTTTGTATGGCAGCTATACTTCTAATTCACTTTTTGGAAAAATAATGATGGCAATATATAAGTTATCATTATTTATTTAAATTTGTGTAAGATTATTTTTTTATTAACCCGCTAACTGCCGAGAATTTTTCATTTTTTTTTCTTCTGTATGGCAACTCCCTAAACCGAGATTATGATGAAGCAATGAGTATTATTGGTAGATAGCACTATTTTATTAACAAATTCACAGAAAATTTAAGAAAAATCGTTGGAGCCGCTTTTGAGAAAATCGCATTTAAAATTTACAGCTCTTCGGAAGCCATCTTGAATTTTCAAAAAAGTTAAAAATCTTTCCATGAGAATTATAGTGATAAACTTGTTCTTTCTATTAAATCTAAAACAATTTTAAATATCTTGCATTTTAATGGGTTTTTGCTGTATTTTCGATTTAAAATTTGAGGTCGTGGAAACGGTGCTTTATAATGATTTTTTCAAAATTTTTTTTTAATTTTGTAGAAATTTATGCTATTTATAATATTGTAGAACATTATATTTTTGTTAACCCCTTAACTTTCGAGAAAATTACAATTGTTTGTTTTTTTCATATGGCAGCCCATAGACACAGATTAGCAAGAGTGTTGCCATAACTAATTTACTAAGTTAAAAACTAATTTGTGGCAACTTTGAAAATTAAAAAAAAATTCTTCGAGCCGTTTTTGAAAAAAGTGAAATTTTATATTTTTTTGTATGGCAGCCATCTTGAATTTTCAAGTTGGTGTAATGCCGTGTTATTCATACTTAATATATGTCCAAAAAAGTTGAAGTAGCCAAAATTTGGTATCTCTAGGTCTAATACTTTGGAAAGTGACACATACACATACACATACATACACACACACACACACACACACACACACACACACATACAGACGGACGTTTTTGAAAGAAAGTGTTTTTTGGCATGTCCTGCACCAGGACAACTCATTTCCGTGAAAACCTCGAAAACAAATTTTCACACCAAATCAATATTTTCTTTATAGCCTTCAGCTATAGCAAGAAAGTAAAAAATCAAATTAAATTAAGCATACAGTATAAAAACCAAATGTCTAAAGAAATTAAACTCTGCAACTCTTATTGACCTTACCTGAAACAGGGGTGACATTGGCAAAGTAAATTATTTTTTACAGTAGAGCCAGGAACACTAACCTACAAGTCAAGAAACATCAACCTGTAAGGGCCGTTCTTATAAACATCCGTTTGTTAAATGTCAAATCTAATAAACCGAAACTTGGTACAAATTTCGTTTTTCTGTATTATAACAATTCGTTCGTAAATTTACGGTTTAATTTTACCGGCGGATCTAACCGACAGCCGACCCCCGGTTTCCAGGTAGATACCGGTCGGTTTGTTAAGGTTTGAGGTTAGGTCAGCTGTCAAAGCATTATTTTTTTGCGGTGAGTTTGGCGTGCCATTGGACTTCTACGCTCTATCCTGTTGAAGATAATTTCTTCCGACAGTGATAGAGAATTCATTAAAATAGGGCTGTATCAGTCGTTTTCGTGTTTGTCATATGCAACTTTAGGTTATGTTTCTTCTCTGACGGCAAACGGATGACATATGTTCATGAATGCACGCAAAAAATCATCAAAAATACGAGTGCATTATTGAGAACTAACGGACGGTTAAAAAAGCTTTATAAGACGACCATCGGTAAGATCAGTCCGTTAACGTCCATCCGTTAGTTAAATGAGTATTTACTTACGGATATTTAGTCCAACGTTTATAAGAACGGCCCTAAGTCAAGTAACTCATAAAAACCAGTCAAAAAATAAGTTTTCCTAGCAACCTGACCATGTGATGTCATAATTTTGCTGTCTACGAAATTTGTGCTGAGTCTATCACACAAGTATGGCTTTTGAACAATTGTTTCTAAATGACATGTGTATTAACCATTTAGGTTTTAGATTTATCATACGTAGGAGTAGCCAGCATCCCAAATGATTTGTTCAGGAATTCCAAACACCTCAAGACCCTGAACTTGGCCGGGAACAATCTGAAGAGTGTGCCAGAGAGTCTGGGCGCTGTGGGCGCTTCTCTCATTCATCTAATCCTGAACAATAACTTCCTAGGAGAGTTAAACGACAACAGCTTCCTCGGTAAGTACTCCTACTAGAATCATTGTATGAAAGATTGCACACCAACTCTAGTGAGCGTAAACGGAAACACAAACTTCCATACATTTTTTACTTTCCAGGGCATGACAATTCCTTGACTTATAGGTTGGTATGAGGTTGACCACCCATACAATATGTAACTCAAAATTTAACTAGATATTTAATCAAACTGATATTTTCTAGGTTTATGGAGGTTGGAGACTTTAGAAATCGGAGGTATGGACACGCTGGAAGATGTCAAAGCTGGAACATTTGTGCAGCTTTTGAGCTTGAAAATCTTACACCTCTGCCACAACACAAACCTGGATACCATCAGCTCTAATGCATTCAGAGAGCTCAAGTCTAACTGGCCCATACAAGAAGTAAGTAAACTCGCAGTGATACAATAATTACTCATCTAAGTGGTGGAAGTACAAGACCGAGGAAAGAATGAATAGATCCAACAAGCAATATTGAAAATGATTGGAATCTGCTGACTGACAAAAAGAGAAACTTTTTTAGGGTTTGTACATTCATATTGCGCAAATTCATTTACATATATTTATCTTTTCGATTGTACTATGTGGCATGGAAGATCATCATCACATTGAAGAAGCCCATCGCAGACATGGGCGAAACGTACGAAAGCTCCCGCTCTGATGAACCAACAACTCTCCAATTTCAACAGCCAGTTGTGTAAGCCTAAAACTCCCAATCATTTTAATTTTATCCTAAACATTTGTTGCAGTTGTATCTGAATGATAAACAATCTAAGGAGGATATCCTTAGATCTGGCAAAATGGGAAGATTTGTCTGTAATCAACCTTGAGAACAATCCCTGGGAGTGTGACTGTGAGATGGTGAATGCTTTCACGGCAATGAAAATTGCAAAAAAGCTGCAATACGGATCAAAACCCACGTAAGTCATGTTAACTAAATATTTGTAATTATCAAATAGGTTGGTAATAATGGATGGATATTATGTTATGATAACTTCAATGACTTGATTTGATCCTTGAAAACAAAAAAATAATATTTTCCTATCCGTCATCCATGGAGGTAGTAATCATATGGAGGGGCGGATTTAATTCCCAACGACATGAAGCACCAGTTATTTAAGTTACTATAGTAACTGATCTCCATGGTTACAATACACAACTTAAGTGTTGTCGAGGGTATAAAAATATCTGATCCTTATCATTACTTCTGTAACGTAATCGTAATTATTTTACCTCAGGTTTTACTTCAAGTTTCTTGACAAAAGAGTTAGTATGAGGCTGATCCCAATGCTGCAAAAACTTTGTTCACTTTTGCCAATGTTTCCGTGTGTTTCAGGGAAGGTCAGCAAAAGTTTATGTTCATTTGAGATTTGGGTTTTTATTTGTAAGCCCACATACCGCATAATTATATAAGCACAAATTTATGTGTGCCTGCTTGTGGGCGTGCACTAAACGTGAGCTTTTCATGTCAATGAATCTTTGCAACTTGGACTATAGATCCATTTATGGTGTGGTTTGTTTGTTTCAGATGCATGACTCCCCTTGAATTGAGCGGGGAAAGCTTGACAACCATCTTACAGGGCAACCTTTGTCCCGCGGGTAAGCCCAACAGAACTCGCCGGGTCTACTACCGCATGCTGCACATTTCCCGGCCGGGCAGCGTGCTCATCGCCTTGGGGTTTGTCTGCCTGGTGGTCGTGGTTGGTTTGGGGTCTGGCTGCGTCATCAGCCACTGCAGGAAAAGGATCCGCAACAGGATTGCGATGGAGCCCGTCAAGTATACCAACATACGGAGCTGATACTACTAAGGCTTTGAAATTAAAAAAATAATTGATACATTAATTTTGTACATTTATTTTAAAGATTGTTTTGTTTTATATAAGCTATAAATCTAAGTTGCAAAGATATATTAACATTTAAGATTCATATTAAATGCATGTCCACAGGCTGAAACATTTAAGTTCGAACCTCACATAAACATAAGCCCTGCAACTCCTACTGACCTCTTCGGAAACTGAGGTGGCATTTGCTAAATTGAACCAATTTTTCATGGGGTCAGCCTCACATCAACCTAAGCTACCTTGTACCTTAGTGCTTTATCACTAATATACCGTTTTGGCTGTTTTTCATCACCTTGTAAAGTTTGTGTTTCAGAAAAGGTAATGGGATACAAAAAAGTTGGTAAAATATCACAATCGACTGAAGACTGAAATATCACAAAGTTGGAATAAGAGTTTTAGGTTTACACGGCCGGCTGATGATGCTAGAGTGATGTTTTCCGGGATCTGTTCCCGTGGTCTATGGGAGCTGGAGCTTCCGGACGTTTCACTCATGTCTACGATGGGCTTCTTCAGGTAAATGATGCAGATGTAGAAACTTCTTCATCATACTTCACGCCGAAAAAGCCCATAGTAGACATGGGCGAAACGTCCAGAAGCTCCAGCTCCCATAGACCACGGCAACAGATCCCGGAAAACATCACTCCAGCATCACAAAGTTTGTTCAGCTTGTCATTATGTATGTAATGAAGTATTATAAACCTGAGGGGTGCCCGTGAGGGTGCTGGTGTATGTGAGGAAGTGGTCCAGCACCCTCTCTGACTTGTGGCTGAGCTTCCTGAAGGTGATGAATGCGTCCAGCTTGTCGGAGCAGCTTCCGCACACCACGTGGGGCAGGCGGTCACTGTGGGACACCTGCAAGTAAAGAAACAACAGATGACAAAGTGACAATGTGGCAAATGGTAACTAGCAAGATGGATGCATTAATAATGATAATATTATGATTATTTATTTGGTGAGTGTTGTTTTTGTGTGAATCACACTTCAAGAGCCCTCTGACCCAGAGTATACTACATTACATAAACTCCCCTGGATCACATAAATATAAAAATATATGAAAGATAAAATAGCACCCCTTATGAGTAGGTATAATCTGTAATCTAAGCTCCAAGGATATTTGAACATTAATGTTTTATGACTCGTATGAATTAGCGCCTAAACATGCCATTATGTGTACTTACAAAATAAAAACCAAAATTATATTTTGTATTGCTTGGGTATTAACACTGTGAAAATTCATATTCAATAATTTATTAATTTTTAGGATTCAAATTAAACACTGTTATATATCATTGTATACGTGAAAATAAAACAGTGTTTAATTTGTATCCTAAAAATTAACAAATTATTAAAAACCTAAATCTCAAATGAACATAAACATTACAAATTTTACTAATATTTTCTGAAACAGGGATGAGGTATACAATATGCAGTGAAATATATAAAGACAACAATGCATAAAATGAGTATAGGTAGTAGAATGATAATGAAGCATTTTTCATTAAAATCACACATGTTATTTTTAAAAGAATTAAAAATAAATAAACAGAGATAATTATAGAATTTTGATCAATTTACATACTGCACTTATTATATGTAAGTAGATACTTCTGCTATCAGTTTTATTATTATCATGACTCAGAATGGAATATATACATTTTAATTCAATAGGTAGATCAGTTGATGACAAATACAGATATGCAAATCAATATTATGATGATATCCAGGTAAGATCATTGAGTCATATTATAAGTGGAGACTAAACTAGCTTACGGCATTGAAACATACTATGGAACAAACATGTCAACCGGACTGTCAACCACAGAGCTCTCAAGCCACACAAAATACTTAACAATTATGTAAAATCATCTATCAGCATAAAATATATAGATGGAACATCTGAGCCGTTTCGTTTGGTAAAAAAGAGTGCGCCCTAGATCAGTCATGTTTAAATGTCTCTTTTTGACATATGACTTTAATATCTTAAGTCTCATTTTTTCATAGTTTACTTATTATTGTGTGTTCATAGCACGTTTATTACTATGGGAAGAAACAGATGTATGCCATCTATGTCTTTTATATTGATCAATGTGTGAAATCCTATGTTTTCTTGCTTTTTCCATGTTGTGTTTCGACACCTAATAATAGCACATGCCGTGATGTTGTATAATAATGCCATTTTTCTTTAAAAGTTTACAAATTCCCTGACCATAAAAGTTGTAATGCATTTTTTTCCCGCACAGAGATGACATTTTAGTAATGCCAAAAATGCACAAAAATATTTCAACATCTGTTACGCTTGCCTATTAACAATGTGGTAGCACTCGCAGCATATTTGCTCTCTTTCTAACTAAAGAAGTTTTTGATTTCCATACATATTATAATTTAGTGATTTTAAAAATGTAATTTGTCATGTATGTTCCTTGACTTATAGGTTGGTATGCAGCTGACCACCCATACTGTGAAAAAATGGTTCACTTTGCCAATGTCACCCCTGTCACAGGGAAGGACGGCAAGAGTTGCAGGGCTTATGTTCATTTGAGATGGATTTTTATAATGTAGGTCCACATGCGGCATGTGTTAGCGCAAAATTATACATGTCTGCTTGTGGGAATGCATTTAATATAAATCTTACATGATATATATCCTTGCAGCTTAGATTAGATTAGATTAGGTAGAAGTGGATGTAGCGTCTACTTGCGTTAAAAAATACTTTCAGCTCCACCGATATTATAATTCAATGTGCAAATCAGTATTATAATAATATACTTACAGGTAGATGGATTTGATATAATATGCTAATGTGGAATGCCATGTTGATGACCTATGATACAATCCATGACAGACTAAGGTGTGATAATCTCACAATTTACAAATCAAATCTGTAATCAAAGTTACAAAATTGTTCTAATAAGGACATCACGTACCGGTCTGTAGTCTAGTGGTTAACACTTCTGACTCGTAAATGGAAGGTTGTGGGTTCGAATCCCGGCGGGGAACAAAAATATACCGTTTTTTTCAAATATGCTCTTCACTGGTATGTTCCTTGACTTATAGGTTGGTATGCGGCTGACCACCCATGCTGTAAAAATGGTTCACTTTGCCAATGTCACCCCTGTTTCAGGGAAGGACGGTTGCAAGAGTTGCAGGGTGTATGTCCACTTGAGATTTGGTTTTTATGTTGTAGGTTCACATGAGGCATGTGCAAGCACGAACTTGTACATGTCTGGTTGTGAGAATGCATGTAATGTGAATCTCCAATGTAACATATCTTTGCAACTTAGATTAGATTAGACTGGGGGAAAAATTCATATACCTTTACCAAAGACCGGTCACTAAAGGTCCATCCAGCCTTACAGTAACTGGGTCTTGCTTGAGAATTGACGCTTTCTACGGTGACGACCAAGCTCGCAGAGGGCTCTTGAGGTGTGATACACACAAAAACAGCGCTCACCAAATAAATCAGCCAAATTTTTTTTTTAATTGTTGCCAAGATTGCTAGTGATATTTGCCCGCCAAGATAAAATTCTAATTTTGTGCTGAGTCCATTCACGATTTATCTTAAATTTTAAAGATAATGACAAAATGCACCTAAAATTGAATAAGAACTAAAAAGATAAACAAAGAAAGACTAAATATAATACTTATTATCTCATCCATTTAATTTCATTCATATTATTTTTGGATAAAAAAAAGTTCTTATCAATCATAGTAATATTATTACAAATGGGGTTTACCTAGGAGAATGACTCACAGATGTGAGTAATCTGTGAAATTGCTCAATAATATGTCAACCGGAAATAGTAACTTTCAATAGGAAATATGTATTTAGTAGCTAATAGGTTTTTAAAAGGAAAAAGGTTTTTGATAGGAAATAAGTTCTTAATGGAAATAGGTTTTTAATGAGAAATGTGTATTAAATTTAAAGAATGTATTTAATAGGAAATTTGTTTTAAGTGGATTGCGAAATATATATTTAAAAGTAAATAGGTTTTTGATAGGATAAAGGTCTTCATATGATATAGATTTTTCATAGAAAATAAGTTATGAATGGGAAACAGAATTTCAATACAGAATAAGTATTTCATACATAAAAGGTTTTCGATAGAATACAACTTTTTAATAAGAAATAGGTTTTCAATAGGTAATGAATAGTAAATAGGTTTTTTTATAGGATATAATTACTTACTTAGGTATTTAATATGGAAAATGTATTGAGAAGAAAATATGTATTGAATAGGAAATAGGGGTTCAAAAGCAAATAGGGAAATAGGTATAGATTATAAAAAAGGTATTGATAAGGAAATAGGTTTGTAATAGGGAATCAGATACTAACAGGAAATGGGTATTTAATCGGAAAATGTTTTCTTTGAAACATTCGCGTATTTATTGCCTAATCTGATCACATACAAAGTATTCATCCTTTGTCTCTCTTTGTCAATGTACACAGCGCCAGAATAACAGTTATATTTTTAGGCCCAACTGAATGACAAGACCAATCTTATAAAGCAAAAAATGTATTAGTCACCGAAATCTGTACACGGATAAGATATTGCGTAGGTCGTAACATGATATCACAAAGCGAAAATACCCAGCGAGCTCGAGAAAGTTAAATGGCGCTTATCAGATCACTAATCTCCCATAAGAATAGACATCCACAAAAAACTTTCACACTATTTTTCCAAGATGTCCACGATTTATTTACAGTTTTAGATTCCGTGGATTTGTTTGTCATACATACCTCAATGGAGAGGCACGTCATTATCTTTTCGGGAAGCTGCGATTTGTTCTTATCATGGTCGAAAATAGACAACTTGACATCACTGCAGTTATCGCCACAAAATGATAAACAAAGGCGACACACGGAGTAAAACTTTGGCGGCACATTACACATATTTCTTATAATTTTACGAGACTAACGCGAATTGTTTCATAAGTGAATGTCTTCATTTATAAATAAGATTTTGTGTGTCCGCGCTGCCTTTAAAATAAAAAAAAGTTTTTCTGAGAAATTGTGCGATGCAAGCATGCAGCGCGAGCCATTGCGATTGTCAGCTTTTTTAATCAGCGCCATCTGTATCAACATAATGGCAAACAGCTTCACGTTTAAACTCAACCACAGCGTTGAAACAAAAATGTATGAAAACAATAACGCTACCTAGAGTACTTTTTACGCATGGATACATTTTTTGGTAAATACTGTGCTTAAGTTTAGGCATTAAGTTGTATACTTGCAGGGGCTTGAACATGTTCGTGAATGGAACATTTTTTTTATAAATAGATCAAAGATTCGAATCATATCAAAATTATGATGAAATATTCAACCTACCAATATTTTTGTGACACTCATTTTGATAGCTGCTGTAACATAACCTCAACTCATAACATACACGAAAATGAAAACAAATAAAAATAATTCGGAACGATTGGAAGGATTTTGGAATTGAGCTACCATTACCATGGATGATTCGTTCTATTACTTTCTTGTGATACTTGTGGTTCTGCCTGTAATGCTGTTTTTCAATTTGTGGTCTGGACTGGGCTGGGGCCTTTTCAAGAATAATTGATGGGAGTTCGCACGACAGTCCGCCACCATCAAACAATCTTGCTCTGGATCTTTCCACTGTCCTGCGTCCCTCTATGGCTGTCATCACAACTATCTTTTCCAGACTCTGGTGGTCCATTCACTGGATGTGACCCAGCGGATGCAGTCTACCGACTTATATTGACCATTCTTAATACAGTGCATACAATGGGATAGGCACAAAATTTAAAAGAGGATTTTTCTTGAAGTCACAGGTCTTCGTGATAAGGGTGCTTTGCAACCAATAACGTAATATTAGTTTGCCTTTCCACTAGCAACTTGGATGTGTGACGTCACATTTTCTTTGTCTGTGGAATTAGTGCCAAGTTCATTCAGAATTGTAATAAAAGGAAAGCTTGTACGGAAAATGTTATAATTCTGAATGAAATGAAATAAGTATCCAAGGATCAAAAAAACATTGTAAGATTGATCTGCAACGCTGGCGACCAAGGCTTTTAAATTTTCATTTTGATTGATGTACAGGAGAAATCTTTAATTTTTTTTTACATACTTCCTTATGTACTTATTTTATTATTTGTGTTCCTTGATTTATAGGTTGGTATTGCTCACTTGGAAATTAAAAAAAGAAAACTGTCAGCTAATCGCTCCTACTTCGGCCTCATAAAACAATTTAAGTCGAGGCTACTGTCACGGAAATGTAAAACCACTCTGTACAAAACCCTAATAAAACCAGTCCTCAAATATGCCTCCGAAACCTGGACACTGACCAAGCGTGACCAATGCTCTCTCAACGTCTTCGAAAGGAAAATACTTCGACGTATTTATGGTCCAATGTGACAATGTGTCCAAAGGACGGAAACATATGGCGAAGACTCCGAACTGTATAAGCTGTACCAGGACGCTGATGTGGTCCGCTCAATAAAGGTCAACAGACTGCATTGGCTGGGGCACATTCAGCGAATGGACCATCGGAGCCTGAAGAAGACGATTGTGATGACGAACCCGGAGGGACGCCGGACAGTGGGAAGACCACGTTCAAGATGGCTGGATGGAGTGGTGGCGGATTGCCGTGCAGTGGGAATGTGGGACTGGAGGAGGAAGACGTTGGATAGACAGCGCTGGCAGCGGTTGCTGAGGGAGGCCAAGACCCACCCCGGGTTGCCAATGATGATGATGATGATGATGGCTCACTTTACCAATATCACAAAATATTATAAAAAGAAAACATCATTACATGTGGCATGATTTTTATTAGATAAAAATAAAGTTTCTTTGGTATAATAATATAAAAAAACGAGATTAACTAACCAATAAAATAAGAAAAATATTTTAAAGATACAAAATATAATAATTAAAAATGTGTCTTTAATTTAATAAGTATTTTCAAGTTTATAACAATAAAATAAATGTATTATGTTTATGAATGTGAATTTTATTTCTAGGAGTACAAAATATTACGTGTATACTAAACCAGTTCCGCAAAGCATGTGCCGCGGCACACTGGTGTACCGTGGTCATCAGTTGGTGTGCCGCGGAAAAAAGTCAAGGTTTTGTTAAGATAATACACCAAAAAATAGCTGAGAGCTATAAGAGCAGGCGCTTTGTTGGGCGAGGGCCGAGACGGCCTCCCCTAAAAAACTAAAATTTTCCGAAGTAGAGGAAGCACATTTTTGGCTGCATATAAAAAATGAGTATCCACTGCTTTCAAAGCGTGCTGTTGCAATTCTATTACCATTTGCCACAACCTACTTATGCGAATGGGGATTTTTAACTGTCACTACTATTAAATCGAAAAAAAGAGAGCGCCTGAGGACGATTAATAAAGAGATGAGAGCAGCCTTATCAACGATTGCTCCAAATTTTGATCGCCTGTGCTCAGTTAAACAGGCTCACATTTCTCACTAAACATCTTTTCATATTTTTGTTATATTGATTTTAGTAATAAATAAATATTAAATAGTCCTTGCTTTTTTCTTTGGTGTACCTCTAAAATTTTTTGATTTGATAGGTGTACCTTGAACACAAAAAGTTTGCGGAACACTGTACTAAACCATCATATAAACCAGGCCTGGCCAACCCGCGGCGCCTTTACGTGCGGCCCGTGGTCATGTGTGATGAAAAATAAAAATGAAATATAATAAAAATAGGGCGTCTATAACAGACGTAAATCTGGAAAACCAGTTAAGGTGTGTAACTTCAAATATTGAAATACCTAGATTTAGAAAAATTAAGTAAGCGAAAAGAATCTCAAATCTTGCACTGAAAGGAGAAGTCCCTGATAATTGGTTTTATTTGTAATATTGTTTTGAAATGAAAAATTAAGATTTTTTTCCTCTATGAAGTTAAGGGTTAATTAATAATTTTCATTATTAAAATATTTTTCTATTGTTGAATTTTTTTTATGTTGTTTACTACATAAATACATTTTTTGTTGTTGGTTCAATGCGTGTTTTCTTTTCACATCTGGTTGTGGTTTCGTTTTTTTATATAATTTTTTTTTGTAAAATGTTTGTATGTGTGGCCCTTGGGGAAATTTTAGGCGCCAATAGGCATCAATGCGGCCCGGGGTGCAATTTGGGTTGGCCAGGCCTGATATAAACAAACAAAAAAATAAGCATACAATATTTGTATAGCAGCTTTTAAGACTGTACCACTTCAAAGATGCTTGAAATGTATGTAGCTAAAAATATATGAAAGATATGGCAGCGCCTCTAGTGACAGAGTTTTGATAATTTTTCTGTTAATGGGATAGGTGTTTATTTAGATAGGATATAAGCAAATTTTATACTCACAGTAATGTTATTATTGTTAGTAAGTAGTTGATACAAATAAATTTATTTCATACTGGCAAAGAAGAAAACTATTATATTATGTTATTTGAGTATTTCATTATTTAAGTTAAATATTTATTTTAATTAACCCTCCATTGGACGCAATGAGCCTCACAGACCTAGAACAGACGTTTCTATTCCCCCCTGCACTCGTAGGACAGGTCAGAGCTTGTCATTTCTAGTAATCTCCTGTCTTTCCATGATGGTGGGCGTCCCAATGCTCAATGGACTCTCCATACGTAAGTGTGTAATTTGTCAAAATTATACATTTGGCTTGATAAATTTATACGTGTATATTTTTTAAATAATAATACGGGCTTAATGTAAAACAAATAATAGCTATCCCATTTAATTTTTTATATTTTGCCATTAGTCTTTTTGAACAATACCTTGTTTTTATTTTTTTAGAACAATGAGGTTCGCACGTGAATTGGTATAGACAATATTGTGTTGTCACTCGGCCGGGTGGCTAGGCATACAAATATTTTGTTGCTAAGGATGACAGTCCCATGCAAGACTGACGTTTGCTCGCCGAGAAAAAGTTCCAAATTCAAAAATGTTACTCACAAAGGTTGGTAATTCCAAATCCGAAATTACAGATACCTATTAACGATGATTGTTTTAGCTGGGCCTGCTAGGCTCATTGCGCCCGATCTCGTAATTCCTATATTGCGTCTGGAGGAGGGTTAAGAACCACTGGTCTAAGCGGACTTACAGCTGTGAATAATTACAATTTAACATGTACATATATTATATTCTTAAAATATACTTAACAAATCGCACGCTTAATCATAAAGAGCAATAACTCGAAAAATAAAAATGTTGAGAAATCACGTTTGAAGTTCAGACAACCAGTACAACTTGTATGGGATGAAAAAGGCGACCAATGCTTTATCTCGGTCATATTCGTCCAAATTGAACGGCTGTCGCATTCTACCTATTCTTTTCACATTGTTCTTGCGTTTTATTACAAAATCTCGATTTTCCCAATTTTTGAGTTATTGCTCTTTATTATTAAACGTGCGAAATGAGCAACAAATATTCTAAAACATATGCTTAAAATATGAAATAATGATTTAAAAATGTTTGTACCTATGTATCACAGGTGGGAAATGAATTTAAGTTTGTATAAAAATATATAACCCTTTATGCAGCCATGTTGCATTACTGCAAAACAATCAAATCCTTTCATTTCAAAGAAATATTTATCTCAATAACATTGTTTATTTTTTTCTTAAAACAGTGTCAAAAGAAAATAATAATATTAAAATATGTTTTTCATCTCATTTAGTATTACAAAAAAAAAACAATCAATTTGACCCCATTGGATCTAAAAAAAATTATGAAACTAGTTTGAAAACAGCCGGGTAGCTGGCAAAAACTGTCATAACACATTTGCAAACCTATATGCAAATACATTTTAGAATAAATATTTTCTCCCATTCCTTTACAATAACTTATTTGAAATTGTCTGAAGTGCTAACGATGGCTCCAATCGAACTAAAATTTTGAATTTAAAATCTGAATATCAATCTTGAATGGTTTTGTACCATACATTTCCTACGTATTAGGCACATGTGCCAGTATGGGATGCACGCCCCTGATTTAAACACATGTTATATGAATTATAACAAAGCTGTCACACGTTGCGTAAAGGGTTAAACAACTAGAGTAATTGCCTACTTACATAATATCATTTTGTAACATAATTTTCCTAGGTATTTATTTAAATTTCATTAGATACTAGCAGTTCCCTCAGTCCCATTCTTCCTATATGCTTCCACACTCGGTACCGAGCCAGATCTATCCGGGTCACCATTCCAAATACCTGAAATAAAAAGATCACTATCTAAATGATGTTTTATTTCGTTGATCAAAAGTTCTTCTCTGAAGCGCTATTCTGCTAAATTCCTTACTACCTTAAGGCGACGAGGTAGCCATTAGTGTCCAAAAGTAAGGTGTACTGTGATTTTTTATCGATGGAGTTCTTTCACAAGCGCAAGCAAGCTCCGACTTGGATTGATATCCAAAGTGTAAGGAATTTAGCAGAATTCTGCTATTCATATACTCCTTGACTGATAGGTTGGTATGCGGCTGACCACCCATACTGTAAAAAATGGTTCACTTTGCCAATGTCACCCCTGCTTCAGGGAAGGTCGGCAAGAGTTGCAGGGCTTATGTTCATTTTAGATTGGGTTTTTTATACTGTAGGTCCACATGCGGCATATGGAAGCACGAAATTATGCATGTCTGCTTGTGGGATGCATTTAATATGAATCTCAAATGATACATATCTTTGCAGCTTAGATTTAGATTTAGATATACGGGAAAAGACTACATCCGAGAAAAAAGTTACCAAAGAGAATCCCTCTTTATTATTTAATAATTCATATGAAAAGGTAAACTTAAATTAATTGAATGAAAACAGGTCACAAAAAAATGTGTCTAATCTAATCTCAGTTGCAAAGATATGTTACATTGGAGATTCACATTACATGCATTCCCACAACCAGACACGTACAACTTCGCGCTTGCACATGCCTCATGTGAACCTACAACAAATTTTCTTTTTAAATAATTTTTTGGGCCAGTTTTACTGCAATTCAATTGAATTTCTCGTATCATAAATCATTTAACAATGAGGAAGGTCCTTAATAGGTTAGACGTTTATTTAAAAGTGCAAAAAATTATAAGAATTTTTATGGCCAGACAGCAAAAATCACTCATCCCTTTCGACACAATGGCGGTAAAGGCGCGACCCGGCGCTACAAGAACAAGAAGGAATATATTGTCACCTCGTTGTGGTCATTGACGATGGGCAGATGGCGCAGCCCCAGCGCCCTGAAGAGCTTGAACATCCTGGGCAGGGAGGCCGTCTGGGGCGCCGTGTAGGGGGAGGGGTTCATGAAGGGGCGCAGATCTATGCTGCACGTCTTCTCATCATCAGATATGTTCACCTGAAAGAACAAATGACATTTAAATGTTTGAGTATTGACCGGTCCATAGTCTAGTGTGGGGGTCTCCAAACAATGGCCCACGAAAAGATTTGGTCTGGCCAACAGACGCCAATAAAAAAATCTTGTTTAACATATTGACAATGGAAAGATCGGCCTGCTTGAAGACACTTAAAACTTATGTTGAAAAGAATATTTATTTGTAAAAATAGACTGGCATTACTTAAAAACACTGTTTCCAAGCATGGATTTATAAGGACTGGATAGGCTGAGAAAGCAATCCTTTGTGAATTAGAAATGCGCTACCCCACTCATCATACAAAAATCCGAATTCAGTCTATCGGTCCTTCCAACTGTCAACAGGTGTGTTTTCTAACTGGAAAGAAAAATCGTAAAAATGCCAAGCCACACATTTTCCAAATGCACAAACAATTAGAGGTGGCTGTTTAAACGAAAAGCCGTTTAAAATAGCTGCTTTTTATTTTAAGCAACTAAGCGCGCTTACAATTTAAACGAAAAGTCGTTTTGAAAAATAAGCGTATAAGCGTTTGAAAAATAAGCGTATAAAATAAATAACTTTCGTTGCTTATGCTTATGCGTTATGTTTCGCAACGACTTGTCTCGCGCGTGCGGCGTAGTAGATCATTTCTCAGTTGCTTCCCGGCCATTGGCCTGCGTGGATATGCGATGCAAAATATTTAAATTAAAATCTTGCTTGCTTGAGAATAGGCGCTTTCTACAGATTTTTCTATTTTTGTGACTTTCTATTTGTATTTTTATTGGGGTTTATATTTATAAACAGCGGACTGGAGGAGAAAGGTGTTGGACGAACAGAGCTGGCACCAGTTAATCAAGGAGACCAAGACCCATTCCAGTTGTAGCACCAGTGATGACAATGTTTATATTCCATTGAAGTTTATAACCTACAATGGGTACTACCTGGTCTATGGTGGAAAATATTCGGTATTCCTTCATGAACAAATATTGTAAGTGTATTTAAGTAAGTAACATATGTTGTATGAGTATTGCCTGGTCTATGTTCGGGAATCTTGGCTATCTATGTTAATCCTCAGATACTCGCCCCAGCTTGCAAGCTCCTCCATGAAAAATGTTGTGTGAGTATTACCTGGTCTATGGTCGGGAATCTCGGGTATTCCTTCCTGAACATGTCTATGTTGATCCTCAGATACTCGCCCCAGCTTGCAGGTTCCTCCATGAACAGCTTATGTTGCAGGATCACTATCAGCTGGGAGCGGAGAATTAGACCTCTCAGTCTGTTGTATGACGAGACCTCACTCTGAAAGGTGAACAAGAGTTTTAGATGAAAAAAAATATTGATTATTGCAAAGAACTACAAAATCCTACGGTTTAGAAGCGAGAAGAACCAAAGGATGACTTGGAACATTTGAAATGAAAGTTCTTAGAATGATCACAGGCAGAACATTAGAGATTGTATACACAATGAACAATTATGAAAGGCCTGTGAAATAAAGGACATAGTGAGATGGAGCAGATCCAGGAGGCAATTTTGGAGAGTTGTCTCCAGAATGAGTCATGAAAGACTTTCACATATCGTAGATAATGAGATGCCAATACATCAATGCCCAGCTGGAAGACCTCTCAAAAGGCGAAAAGATAGCTGGACGACCTCATCTCCTACACCTCAGCTAAGTGTCCCATGTTCTCCACAGTCTCGAAGGTCACCATGACACAGCTCATCACCTGTAATGCCTTGATGTTGTGTTATTGTTGTTGATAGTCACCTGGTCTGTGGATGGTGGATCAACAATAGGGAACCCGTTGTGGGACACTAGCTTCAGCACTTCCACTATGTGTCCCACGTTCTCCACAGACTTGAAGGTCACCACGGGATGGCTCATCACCTCTGATGCCTTGATGTTGTGGGTGAGAGGGGGAGGCTCCCAAGGCAGAATTGGAACACCGGCCAGCTGGATGTGTGTGTCATAGATACCCTAAAATAAAAAGACATTAAAATTAAAGTGTTTTGTATTGTATTAAAAAAAAAGGTATTAAATGGGACGATGGGGTGAGAAGACATGCAGAAAAGAGATAGAATGAGTTGGAGGCGCATTATTTAAGCCATGAAGAGAAAGTCTGGATTAAAAATTAAAAGTTTTGAATGGAACGTCAGCTTTATGAGTAAAAATCTTGCATGGGAGTAAATTTCAGAATTTTGTGCCACAAATTTTGCAACTTCGCAATTTCCTTAGTTCTACTAGTCTTTGTACTACTTCTCTTAACAGTTGTGGACTAAACAACTTTGCCTTTTTTCGTTCATTTATTTTAGTTTCAATCCATTTAATGCATTATATTATACCTCGTTAAAGAAGTCTCCGGTCCACTTGGCCGCCATGAGCGTTACAATGATTGGGAATGCATTGGAAATGTCGCCAGTAGTCTCGATGATGATGGCCGTTAGGGAGATGGTCATACGGACAATCCCTCCCAATTGAGCCGCAGCTCCTATCAGGGCATACTTCCCTGGATGTATTGTGTTCTGCAAAGAGATATATATATTACAACTGGTTGTAGTATATTGACGCCCAATTTTACTTTAACCGCCCTATCCATATGAATGTACGTGATAAGCAAGCTTTGAGTGTACTAAATCTAAATCTAAGCTGCAAAGATATATATCATTTAAGATTCATGTTAAACGCATTCCCACAAGCAGACATGTTTAAGTTCACGCTAACACATGCCGCATGTGGACCTACAATAAAAACCTAATCTCAAATGAACATATGCAACTCTTGCCGACCTTCCCTGAAACAGGGGTGACATTGGCAAAGTAAACCATTTTTTACAGCATGAGTGGTCAACCTCATACCAATCTATAAGTCAAGGAATACACACAATTAATTACATTTAAGTATATAAAACAAACAATCACTAGCAATTAAACAATAAAAATTAAAAAATACAAAACATATTCTGTATTAAAAAAGGGTTTTTTTTTTTTTAAAGCCTTGGCCTTAAACGCCAGCATTACAGATCAACCGCCATTATTTTTGGTCCTTGCATACTTCTTTCATTTCATCCAGAGTCATAACCTTTTTTATACAAGCTCTCCTTTTATTATGACTCTGGATATCTCATTCATTCGCTATTTCGGCGGTCCATCCAAACCTTTCTCAGTCTTCCTCTACCACGACATCCACCCAATCTTGCAACATATTTTTTCTTCGTCAGTCTTTCATCATTCATTCTCTCCATATGTCCAAACCATCTTAGCATACTTCTTTTAATCTTCACTTTTACACTTTCTCTTGCACCACATTCTTCTCTTACAAGATCATTCCTCAGCCATTCTGTATATCATTCTGCTATATCCCGTATCGCGTACGCGCTTGAGAAAAAAGAATATATTTGAAAACTGCAAACCGCCTGAGTTCCAAAGTCACACCATTATAGTCTGGATAAGTTAGTTCCTCAAGGGCAGGCTAAGTTTTCGGTTGTTTGTTTGACGTTTTGTAATTTTTCATAATACTCTTCAAAAGTCAGGGGAACATATATTGTGGTTTCGATTCCTGATTATTTTTTGTCTATTTCTCGGAAATTACTAAACCTGAAGGTAGGAGGGTTAATGAGTGCAGAATTGAGCATTTTCCATCAAGTTGCTAAGTGGAATTCTAGCAAATGAAAGTGCAAAAAATCAAGGTGCAGGTTGCGCACACAAACTCAAATGCTCGACAATACTAAATTGATATTATGAGCCCTTGTAGTCTACTTGTTAATGCCTTGGACTTGTTAAAGAAAGGTAGCATGTAGGGAAGAAGACACATCTCTCAACTATACAACCAATACAAAGATGTTGATAACAATAAAAGTCAGCAGACTGCTGTGTCACATCCGAAGAAAAATATTGTTGAGATGACGGTTTTAAAGGGGCACAGGGCTGTGGGAAGACCCAGATTAAGAGATAATTGAATTGCTGAATCAAAAAAAGCACTCGGTAGTTAAGAAGTTGCACATACAGTGCAAATGTTTACTGCGTTTCCCCCAAAGGAGTCGCTTGGGGTGTGTCATCTATTTATTTTTAAATGTGAGGGAGCCGCCCTTCCGCCAATCACTTCCCTTGAAGTGGGGGTTTCCCAGCTCCCTATGAGGGTTTGTTGAAATGTTACTGTACAATTATTTTGGCCCTTTGGTGGTCCTGGTTTCGTTCGGTCGCACCGCTCGAACAGCCCTTAATCCGAACCTAAAAGTGTTTGTCAAAGAGGAAACGTTCTTAGCACGCATCAAGGCACCATCGCTAAACAGCCGTGACTTTACTCACTTTGTATTTGCCCGGCTTACAAGTGTTTGCAGCACTATAACCATATGCTTTAGACGCTTGATGTGAGCTAAAACGCTTCCTGGTTGAAAAACCCTTAAATCCTCACCGATAATGGGAAGAAGTACTGCAGGATAACAGCAAACAGTCTTCCCCAGGCAGCGCCCGTCAGCAGGCTCGGGATGAAGAGGCCGCTGGAGACAGAGAGGCCAAACGTCCAGCAGGCCAGGAAGAAGTAGAGGAGCACGAAGACCAGCAGCGAGGTGATCTTGTGCGAGCCCGGGGGGTCGTGCAGGAGGGACCTGACTGAGGCTTCCGGGGTCTGGAACCATATGGCGGCCACAGCGTTGTATTCTCCGTCTCCGCAGAATAACTGTAAGGATTTTTGTTTTAAAATCTTTATTCAACAATACAGGAAAATACATTTAAAGCAATAAAATACTAATAGTTGTGGCATTTTCCCAGTTGTTATTGACTATAAAAAAATAATATGAGAACAAAATGGGCTCAGAACGTTATTGAATGTGGAACTTTTTTCTCACCGAGCAAACGTCAGTCTTGTATAGAACTGTCATCCTTAGCAACCAATATTAAAATATTAATGCATGATGAATTGGTAGAAAAGAGCATGATAAATGTTGATGAGATGTGTTTGACCGGTCTGAGTCTAGTGGTTAACACTTCTGACTCGTAAATGGAAGGTTGTGGGTTTGAATCCCGACGAAGCACAAAAAAAATACCATTACATTTTCAAATATCGTCCCTTAGCTTACAACACCGCCTAAGTCATTTTTACCAACTTTACAGGAGACGTAAAAAACTGTCTATTTTAAAAAATCTGGGGATTATTCCTGTCATAACTTAATACATACTCTAGTTAGCGGTTAAGAAATAATTATTTATACTTATTTTGACAATTTACTTTATTTTAACTTGTTTTTTATGACTTGAGCTGTGTTGACTAATATTTTATTAGATTTAGGCGGTGTTGTTTGCGGAAATGTTAGGGATTAAGATATTAAATAAAAGATGATTTCCAAAGAAAAGCTTTTATTAGGAAATATTTCAAGAAAATTAACAAATCTTTATAACATTAGGTATCTATAACTTAAATCTTAAGAATCACATTGTTGATATAAATTACTTAAAGTTGTTTGGTAACATAGGAACTTCTAGTTAGTGCGAAAATGCAATTATATTTTTTTATTATTATAGGTAAATATTTTGAATTATTAGTTTTAGTCTTTAATAAACTCCAAAGAAACAAGATATAAATAGTATTAATAAAATTATAAAAATAATAAAGAATAACTCGAAATCTCTAGTCTAATCTAAGTTTCAGTCTTTAGCGATTGCTGTGCGGAAGGTCATCATAAAAAGAATGGCAACTAGGTGGTAATACACTTTTTAGGTCTTGCAAATCTTGATACTTCCGCTTTGTAATTGGTATTCTAGCTGCGTACAATTTCTGCAGGCCATTTATTTGTTTAATGTTGTTAATTGGCGTGGGACGATGTGGTAACGGCTGTAGCTCGTTATCAAAATCAACTTTGTACCAAATTGTGCCATTTGGTCTGTATTCTAGCATACGTATATCTGTGACGACTGGGTCACCTGTTTTTTTACCAGGACGTATAGATGTATAAATCAATTCTTTCGAAAAGTCTGTGAAAAAGTTATAGTCCAAATAACGAGCTTCGTAAGGCATAGGATCACTCCTAGCAATTTTACTTATTGCCATGTATTGTTGTGGAAGGAAAATTTCTTTACCTTTTAATTTGCACTCTATTGCACTGTGTACCGAGTCACATTCCATGTGAGTATGGCCTTTTTCCAGATACTTTTGAGTAATCACAATATTTTTTTCAATCGCTAAACGTAATAAAGCATTACTTAAGGTAGCATTGCGATTTTGAGCGCAACAGCCATCGGAATATAAAATCACAGGCAATAATTTCTGACTCAAAACCTTCTCTAAATGGTCTACTAAGCATGAAGCAAACACAGAGGCTTCAAGCGTGCTATTTGACTCATCGAACCAATAACACATTACTTCCTTAGTTGCTATATTGTATAGTGTAAAATTATGGACGCATAATTTAGTTTTATAGTAAACTGCACTAGCTTGAAGATACGGGGCCAATTTTACCGATTCAACATCCTGTGTGAACACGTGACAAGCTCCGGACTGTGCAATTCCTTTGTCAGTATCTTTCTCTTTCCTAGCTCGATCTTTCTTCAGAACATGTTCAGCGTGTTCTTCATCCGTAATGTTTCCAGTTTTATGACTGCAACAAACATCGCATTGATCTTTCTTTGGGTGGAATAGGCTCAGATTGAGTTTCAAAAATATTTTGTCAAATAATTTACGGCCAGGGCATTCTCTACCCTCTAATTCACAATTCTCTTTATATGTCTTATAAAGCTGTGTCATGTTCGTGAAAACTGGTTCTAAATATTCTCGTGATGTTTTAGCACGACAGTAATGCGACGGCATCTTTGGAAGATCTGCTAAAAACTTTTCAATATATTTGTGGTCTTCAATTTTCTCTGGATTTCTGCGATTACTGGTTGAAGTAGATGAATCGGGAGGCATAGCACAATCGGTTTTTGTCAACCAATATCTGATAAACCAATCTTTAATTCCAAGAGTGGCCAAGAACATTTTTTTGCAGACTTGGTGACGTACGTTATCAATCGTCAAAACGTAAGTTCGACTATCAGTTCTTTTGGATGATTCTGGATTTTTAGTAATTTTCTTTGGTATTTTGTTAACGTGTGAAGTTATAAATGATCTTCGCTGCTCCCAGTTCATATTCTGCCAGAAATTTTCAAACAAATGTTTCCGCTGTTCTTCATTTATGTTGTCACATGACCTGAGTTTAGATTTCTTGCAAAACGCAGAAGTGCACGGTGGTTTCATGGATCTTGCAGGCTTAAATACGTCTTGTTTCACTTTAAATGTTTCATTAATCTTTGCTTTTCTGTCTCTTCTGTATCCCAAATAATTTTCACCTTTCATCCGTAATTCTTTATTAATATTGCGTTTATATTTCTTTGGGTCTTTTGACGCCTTGTTCTGTCGTTTTTTATGACTTAACAAATCACCGTGATAGGGAACATCACTGAGTATGACCACTTTTGAAGAACACGATGGAGTAGCAGAGACATTGGATTGCTGCATATTGTTTTGGGTTGTATTATTTTTATCTGTACATTGAGTATTGTTTGTGACTATATCAGAAACTGGGTCTTGAGTATTCGTAGATACGAGAATATCTTGGTTTGAAGTAGGGAAAGATTTAACAGAATTTATATTAAGGACAGCATTTCCTAGTTCTTGTACAACGTTCTCATTTTCTACCGTGATATTGGCTACATCCAATACAGAAGACTCAAGATACTCGATGGCCACCGTAGCAAATTCGGGTGGTTCCTGTTGCAGATCAATGAAATCATTACCAACTTTTTCTATAACTTGTAGATTGTTAATGTCAATGTTTTCAATATCCAAGTCCATGTTTTGATCTAATATTGAGATTACATTGTCCTGGCTACTTAAAATACTTTTTATGGACTCCCCGAAGTTTTGATCATTTATTGGTGTTGCAATAATTTCGTATTTAGTAGGAGAATTGCATGCTTTGGTATCAGAAGAACTAGTGTTATCTTTTTGCTTCAAATCTAAAACAAATAATAGGAATTATCGTAACCGGTCGA
This sequence comes from Agapetus fuscipes, assembly GCA_951799405.1. Taxonomy (NCBI): domain Eukaryota; kingdom Metazoa; phylum Arthropoda; class Insecta; order Trichoptera; family Glossosomatidae; genus Agapetus; species Agapetus fuscipes. Next base: position 8,378,157 of record OX637345.1, read on the forward strand.
TAGCTCAGTTGGTAGAGTGCTTGCATTCCATGCCGTGAGCTCGGGTTCGAATCCCACCGAGCGCGAGGGTGTCAGAAATGATTTCCCGTTTCGGTGTTTATTTCAAACCCCAAAATAATAATACCGGCAAGGTTTACTCAGCCTTCACAAGAAATGAGTACCAGCTCTCTCGGGAGCTGGGAAACCCCCACTTCAACTGAAGTGGTTGGCGTAAGGCCGGCCCCCTTACCTGTAAAAATAAATAGGTTCAACTCGCCACATGCGACCCCTTCGGGGATAACGCGGCAAGAAGTTACACTATATGTGTAGCTTAGTTGCGTTTTTTTTTTTTTTATTGCACTAAAAATGTAAATAACAAGAAATAAATGCGGACCTCAAAACAAACCTTCAATACTAACCTAGTTTAATTCTTTTTTTATCTTCTTTGCAACTTAGTTTACGCCGTTTATGTTTTGACATCAGTCCTGATTCTTGTAATTGTAAATGTAATTGGGCACATAACAATTCATCACCTGAACTCAGATTACTCCAGGAATCAATTTCTTCTTCATCCATAGTGTATTTTTAATTATTGAGTATCCTAAAAGAAATAAAATACATTTTGAAACACCGCCTAAGTTAAGAAAAAATTGTTAGTAAACACCGCGTAAGTAGTGAACATATTCTATTATCATTTTGTTTCTATATTAATAAGCGTAAATCAATAAACATTACTTTATTCTATAGCTTACCTCTTAATCTTCCATTAAAACTTCTTGCATGGACCTTTCAGCGATAAAATTCACATAAAAATTGAATAATCACGGAGCGTCAAGAACTTACGCGCGCAAAGTTTGACAGACTAACGACTTGTGCGGTGTTGCGAGGCCAACCGACTTGAGCGCTGTCACTATTTTTTAAATTACGGCTTCTGATTGGCTGAAATCTCTATCAAGTGACCAATGGTTCGACGCGTATTACGCAGCTACATCCAATGGCATTCAAATGTAAAAACCGCCATTTTCGACTTGAGCGGTGTTGTAAGCTAAGGGACGATATGCTCTTCGCTGGGTGAAAAATTCATGTATCTTTGCCAAAGACCGGTCACTAAAGGTCCGTCCAGCCTTTCAGCAACTGGGTCTTGCTTGGGAATTGGCGCTTTCTACAGCTTTCTACAGTGTGACACACAAAAAGAGCGCTCACCAAATAAATCATCCTAATATTATTATTATGTGTGCAAGGACAGAACAAAGTAGAGGCACATTTGCGGAGGAACTGGCCACTCCTAACATAATGGTAGCTGGATACAAGACAAGACAAGGTTAGCTATTTCCCTAGCAATTCAGGCGGGCGACATCACAACTTTACATAATTTTATTCAGTACTTCTATAATCTAGAATCTTAAGTTGCAAAGATTTATTACATTTGAGATTAATATAAGTTCGCGCTTACACATGCTACATGTGGATTTACAATATAAAAACCCAATCTCAAATGAACATAAGCACTGCAACTCTTGCCGACCTTCCCTGAAACAGGGGTGACATTGACAAAGCGAACCATTTTTTACAGTATAGGTGGTCAGCCTCATTCCAACCTATAAGTCAAGGAAACAAACTGTGTAAAAATAAATAACCATAATTTTTATTAAATTGAACCTGGTAAAATCATAACAGTATTGAATAAACAACAGCAACCTTAGAGGGTGATTAAGTTTTCATACTTGCAGAGGATATTTGGTAGGATCCTGTCCGAGAGGTCGGCAATCATCAAGGAAGAACATCATCAGGAAACCTACAGTAGCCGTGACCGCTGCAACCAGACAAGCCTCTATTACCTTCATCCAGCGCCTCTGCAAATACCTGAAAACCATATCGACGGTTAAAAGGTAATAGGGCATAAGCGACAAAAACTAAATTGTTCAGGAGAGCCATTGAGTAATAACATAGAGGAGTGGAAACTGCATTGATATATACTATCAATCATTAAAATATAAAATTAATTAATTAATTATCAAGTAATGATGTCGACCAGGCAAAAAGTTGGTGAATTACATTTCTCTTCACAAATCTATTTAAAGAAAAAAACAAATAAAAATGAAAAAAGAGCTTACTTCATTCTGAAGACAGTGATCTTGTAGTTGATGTGGTTCCACAAGGCGCCAGTTATCCCCCCAAACGCTCCCAGGGCCGCAAACACAGGGATCTCATACATCTCATAGGGGAAGGGCTCCATCTTACCCAAGTTCAGCAAACCTGCAACAATCAAAGACATTTTATAGACGAGCGCAGCTAAAACAGTTGAAGGAGGCGCTGTTGTGATGTTAGGGACTTTAAACTGATAAAATCAATGGGCATTATGTTCTTCAGGGTTTTGTGATGTAATTTGTTGTGTATGTTCCTTGACTTATAGGTTGGTATGCGGCTGACCACCCATGCTGTAGAAAATGGTTCACTTGGCCAATGTCACCCCTATTTCAGGGAACGACGGCAAGAGTTGTAGGGTCTTGTCTTGTCTTGTATCCTGCCGCCATTCCTCTAGGGGTGGCCGGTACCTCCACACAAGTGCCTCCACTTGACTCTGTCCTTGCATACTTCTTTCATCTCATCTAATTTCATCACCCTTTTCATGCATGCTCTTCTCTTGTTTTCACTCTGTAAATTCCATTCATTCGCAATCTCACTTATCTGATCAATCCATTCTTTCCTAGGTCTTCCCATTCCACGCTTACCTATTACATTCCCTTTATACACTCTTTTTGTCAGTCGGTCTTCATTCATCCTTTCAATATGTCCAAACCATCGCATCACACTTCTTTGAACTTTCACTTTCACGCTTTCTTTTACTCCGCATTCATTCAGAACCCATTAGTTTCTCACTCTATCTTTCAGTGTTTTTCCTGTCATACTTCTCAAATGAGCCATTTCTACGGTGCATACCTTATTTACTTTTCTTTCATTCAACGTCCATGACTCGCTTCCATACATCAGGGTCGGCAACAAAATACAATTGTGTACCGCCATTTTCATTTTCTTTGGTATCCTTTTATTCTTCGCTATTCTACCAAACGCTCCTATCACGCATCTTTCTTTGCTGGCACGCTTCTCTAATTCTTTCGTCATCTTACCATTCGCCTCAAACTTACTTCCTAAATAGTCAAACTCATTCACTTCTTCAACTTTTATTCCATTCAAATTAATTGTAAGTTCCTCACATACTTCATTCCTGTCAAAAACTAATACTTTTGTCTTATTCGCATTTACTTTCAAGCTATTCTTACAAAATGCATCATTCAGGTTGGGTAACATCGTTTGGAGCTCCTCCGCCGAGTCAGCTAAAACTATAGCATCATCAGCATAAAGAAGTACTCCCAACTCTTGTTTCACCCACTTTCACTCCGCTCTCTGATATTCCAGCTTCTTTTATGCAACTGTCCATGATTATATTAAACAACCATGGACTCATCACGCAGCCTTGCCTTACTCCCTTAAGGCTTGTTCGCACAAGGCGACTATTTTAGTCGAGTACCGAGTAATTTAGTGGTGGGCGGGGCCACAAAGTATTTAGGTTTATAGAGAGCGGTCTTAGAACAAAAAAAATGTAACCAAGTAGTATTATTTTTATATGAAACGATGGCTAGCGCCAGTAACTACCCTACGTGTCTAGTTACTGGCGCTATCCATCGTTTCATATAAAAATAATAATACTTGGTTACATTTTTTGTTGTTCTAAGACCGCTCTCTATAAACCTACATACTCTGTGGCCCCGCCCACCACTAAATTACTCGGTACTGGACTAAAATAGTCGCCTTGTGCGAACAAGCCTTTATATACATCAAACCAGTTACTATATCTCCCATCCACTCTTACACATGCCGAACTATTTTCATAGATGGCACGTATCACATTCAGAAGATTATCATTCACACCGTACTTCCTGAGAACATTCCACAGCATACATCTGTCCACCGAATTAAAGGCCCTCTCGAGATCTATGAATGCTGCGTAGACCACCCTCCCCACAGCCAGATGTTTTTCAACAATCTGTCTGAGAGTAAAGATTTGGTCCACACAACCTCGTCCTGGCATAAAGCCAGATTGAATATCAGAGACCCTGTGATAGGTGGCCATTCTCACTTTTTTTTATGACAATTTTGCATAAGACTTTCCCAGGTATACTAAGGAGACTAATGGGCCTGAAGTTACGACAGTCTTTCTTGTCCCCTTTACCCTTGTAAATAGGGACAATGACCGCCTTTCTCCAGTCCATTGGTACTACCCTGTCTTTCATACGTAGGGTGTATGTCCATTTGAGATTTGGGTTTTTATATTGTAGGTTCACATGCGGCATGTGCAAACGTGAACTTGTACGTGTCTGCTTGTGAGAATGCATATAACGTGAATTCGCAATGTTAGATATCTTTGCAACTTAGATTAGATTAATGGTGTAGAGTAGAAAGCAGGGTAGAAAAAAAATATTTGAATGCGACTTGTTATTATTATTTTTAAATTAATTATTCATTTTTAAATATAGAGTCTTTAAATAAGAACTATCGAACTGGACAGTTGATAGCGGGCATATTGTTGAAGCAACATCTGTTGAATTAGACGATGATGATGAGTCGGTTTCTTTATAGCGCCGTTTCGTGATGTAGTCATTCCAAGGGTGCACGCGCCGTCATTTATTCAGTCTGTTTTGCCAAATTATGACAAACAATATAGCGTTCAACAACATGGGTGTTCTGTTCGAGCAATCTCCGCGCGCTTCACTCATTACTAAGCTATTGGCAGACAGCTTATTTAAGCACACCTGGTACCGCTGGTAAATAAGAAATGTTTACCAGGGTTGCTGAGATCTCCTGGATGTCCGTGGTAAGCTGACAGTACCAGGTTGAGAGTGAATGTTGAGATGACTGACGCAAAGAAGATCCTCCACGTGAGGGACTGGTTCCAGAAGCTGGCTCCCTCCTCCAGAGAGAACATCACTCCGCCTGCCAACAAACAATAATGAAGAAATGTTGTCAGTAAGGTTAATGGCTCAGTTGGTAGAATGCTTGCGTGCAAAACCACAGGGCTGGATTCCAAATTCCATCACTTGCCCTTTTATTGCGTTATCCCTGAAAGAGTCGTAAGTCACATGTGGAACCGCCCTTACGCCAAACATTTAACTTGAGGTGGGGGCTTCTCAACTCCTGATAAGACTTGTTCTCATTTCTTGTGAAGGTATTTTGGGTTTGAAAAAACACTGAAAAGCGAAATCATTTCTGATACTATTGGTGGGAATCGAACCCTAGCCCCTGACATGGAATAAAAACATTCTACCAACTGAGCTATCGACTCCAGTACTACTACTATTGTGCAGCATTTTTTAATTATTCAAGATCTTTGTCCGGCAAAGAAAGAAAGGCTCACCAACAGGTGCACCAAAGGCGGCTGAGACTCCAGACGCTGCCCCACCAGACACAAAGTCCCTCTTCTCATGGTCCTCTCGGAAGTACTCCAAGATCTTCAGGTCTTTCATCAGCGTGGTGCTCTTGCCCTGGGATATCCCGGCTGCAACCACGGCTCCGCTGTGAATCATGGGGCCTTCCTGGACAAAATAAAACACAATGTTTAAAAATAAAATACTAGTAAAGGTTTCTCATTCTTCTCCAATGTCATATAGTAGATGTGAAGATCTATTATTCACCACGGGCGATCATCAGTTTTGGAAAATAGTTGGCAACTTTTTTTTAACTCTCAAAAGCAAGTTTTAGTCACAGGCCAACACCAGACCGAGAGGCTGAAAAAGCTCAGAACAGCAGAGGGTGCATGGCAGACAACATTTCTCTCTTTAATTTTCCCAAATACATTGACTCTATTTATTTCACTTTCATTTATCAACAGATTGTAGTTCGGCAAGAACTTTGTGAAATGCACTGCCCTGTAATTCACACAGGGCTGCCTGGGATCAAACATTCCAGCTGGCTCATTTAAAGGTAAGTACTCCACACAGGCACATGTATGCAACTCACAACTAAGCTGTACATATAGTACAACTTCTTACTGGATTTTATCCGAAGGCGTTGCATGTGTCGTGCGTGGATCCTATTAATTCCAAAGGTAAGGGGGCTGACCTGACGCCAACCGCTGTTGTGGGGTTTCCCAGATCCCAACCCAAATTTGACCAGTTCGTAGTCAAATATGTTCTTCGCTGGATTTAAAATATCTTTACCAAAGGTCCATCCAGCCTTACAGCAACTGGGTCTTGCTTGAAAATTAGCGCTTTCTGTAGCGACAAGCTCGCAGAGGGCTCATGATGTGTGATTCACACAAAAACAACGCTCACTAAATAAATCTTCCTAATAGTATATTATTATATCCCAAGAGGGCTGCGTAAACCTGGTCGGTATTTCTCGTATAAGGTTTGAAATAAACACCAAAACAGGAAATCATTTGGTGTGGACTGAGCCCTAGACTTCTAGCATGGAATGCGGGGATTCTACCAACTGAGCTATCAATAAAAGATAACAAATATTATTCTTCAGAAGAGAATATATTGAATTTCTTCTAAACATAAGACAATGTTGAGAATTTTTAATGCATACATAATTAATGAGTGTATAATATTGAATACTGATATGATAAAATAGAGTATGTTTGGATGATTCAAATTAAAATGAGCAATAAGTAACAAGGTCAAAGTGATAAAAGAAACAATTTATTATGGTATATTTAAATTAAGAAAAATACTGTTTTAGCCTTGACTTAATTTCTTAATAAACATATCTCATATTAACAATATTTTGACTGCATAAAGGAATTTATTTTATTTTATTTTATTTTAATAGGACAACAAACAGCGGTACATAAGAAATATAATAGTAGCAATTACAAAAAAACATGGCCAATTATATGTTGCCACGGATATAAAATTTAGGAAGTTGTAAATAATTACAAGATGTTAATTACAAGTAACTAATTACAAGAAAAAAAAATACTGCTCTCAAAACAGAATATGATGTAAATTTAAAAATAAAGAAAATCAGTTCTCCCTGAGTGAAGCACCCACCGCTTTGCGAAAGTGCGCCGTCTCTAAATGAAAAATATCAATGCTACTGAAACACTTGTTGTAAGTTTCACACACCCGGTAAATTGGCGCGCTCTGAGCATAGTTAGTGCGACACACAGGGAGATGAAAGAGTTGGTCTACCGTGTGCCTGGTTCTGCGAGTTGGAATGTTGAATGTTGGAATGAATGCTTGACAGATTATTAAAATTGCCAATATACTTGTAACATTCACACCTCCTCAAACAAATAAATAAGCATGTGTATTGTTGTTTTTAGGGTTCAAAAAGTATTCAAATAAAAAAAACTGGTCTTCTTTACAGGATATTTATTTTATACTTAGATTTATTTAACAATTTATTTTTATTTTTAACAATTCACACTTATGGTTTAGCAATTTACATTTATTTCACCGTTGGTTCACTTTCACTTACAATGTCTTTCTTGTTCAAAAGCAGAGTGTCGTATATAGACTGACTGCTGCAAGCAGCTTGCAGTCCTTTATACTCCCAAAAATAGTAGTTACTAGAAGCCAATTTTGCTGGAACCTTCCAGAACTTGAATACTAATAAGCTTATAAATTTGAATAACTCTTTACCCTAGGTACCTATAATAATTACTCCAACTCTCATTGCCTATAACTAATACACCTACCTACCTAACATTTATATGTATTTGTTATTTACATAACAGTATAATAAAGGAAGACCTGAATTACAAGTGAATATTAACTCACTCATTAACCCACTCATGATGCGGGTGGCCTACTGGATGTAGTCATCACCAGAGAGGAGGATGCTCCTTCAAAAACAGAGATGAGAGATGTGGGTTTATCGGACCACAGGTTGGTGATTACTCAATTAGATCTCGGACGACCGGTTCCAGTGTACAGGAAGATTATCTCCAGGTGCTGGAACGGACTTAATATGGACTCCTTTAAAAGTGACTTATTACTTTCACCGATCTGTTGTCCGGAAACCTACATCTCAATGCACCCAGACAGGTTAGTTGAGCTGTACAATGTCACCTTGAAAAATCTAATAAATTTTCATGCTCCCATTTCAACTAAATGTGTTAGGAAGCGGAATAGTGCTATCTGGTTTGATAATGAATGTAGTGTTCTGAAACGAAAAATGCGGCAAGCGGAGCGTAATTTCAGGAGCGGTAAACCAGGTAGCACTAGAGAAATGTGGATAGGTGCACAGGGTCTGTACAGGTCGACTATTCTCCAGAAAAGGTCTCAATATTTTTGTACAATGATAGCTAGGGAAAAATGTCCACAGCGTTTATGGAGACTTCTGGAGAACGTGTCTGGTAGTGCTCGGGCTGGTACGGGTTCGATGTCGACTGCTGATGAGTTCGCTGCATACTTTCAGGATAAAATACCACGTAGAGACTCTCCTCTGGAGATTGGTCCAGGTTCTTCTGAATCTATGTGCAACTTGCAACTTGAAATGCTTGAGCTGACCTCTATTGAGGAGGTAACGCGAGTCGTAGCGGGATCACCAAATAAGCAGTGTGATCTTGATCCTGTGCCAGCGTGGGTGCTGAAAGAGTGCATCTTACAAGTGGCTCCATTTATTGTAAGGCTTATTAATGGATGCCTTGTGGAATCCACTGTTCCCTCTTTTTTGAAGGAAGCGCAGATAACGCTGATACTAAAAAAAACAAATCTCGATCCTAATGATCCCTCCAATTTCAGGCCGGTGTCGAATTTGCCGTTTTTGTCCAAGGTGCTGGAGCGTATTGTCTCTAACCGGCTGGTATCTTATCTGAGTGATAACAACCTGATGCCGAAAAGGCAATCAGCATATAGGAAATATCATTCAACTGAAACTGGTTTGTTGACCGTAGTCTCAGATCTGATATCGGCAGTGGATTGCGGGAATCTTGCGCTCCTAGCTCTTCTGGACATGAGTGCGGCTTTTGACACCGTATGTCATGATATCTTGATAAAGAGGTTGGAGGATGCGTACGGCTTGAGAGATAAGGCTCTGGCGTGGTTCACCTCCTATTTGGCGGATCGCAAGCAGGTAGTGCGTACTTGTGACTGTGTCTCACCTTCCTATTCGCTGATCTCCGGGGTGCCGCAGGGGTCTGTGTTGGGACCGATCCTGTTTATTTTATACACGGCCGACATTGAGAGCATAGTCGAGAAATGGAGTCTTACTACACATGCATATGCAGATGACTGGCAGATTTACTCTCAGTGTCGACCACACATGGCGGGAGCTCTCAGTAACAGAATGGCAGCTTGCATTGCGGAGATCGGTGAATGGATGACAAGCAATGGCCTAATCCTTAACATGGATAAGACGGAAATTATGTGGGCGGCTACGTCCAGGCGTGATCATCTTCTGACAACTCGCGTACCACTCTCCATTGGGGGACAGCTGATTCAGCCGTCAGATTCAGTGAGACTTCTAGGAGTCACACTGGATCGGAACCTCACAATGGGAGAGCAGTTGAATAACACGGTATCCTCTTCGTTTTTTGAACTTCGCCAGATAAAGGCAATCAGGAGATGTTTACCATCAGGGGCGGTTAGGACCCTGGTTAACGCTTTTGTGATGTCTCGGGTTGACTATTGCTCAACGCTGTATATAGGTCAGCTGAAAAAACAGTTCAGCCGACTACAATCTGTGCTGAACTCTGCAGCAAGACTCATATTCGGGATTTCCAAATTTAATCATATTACTCCATTGTTGAAAGAACTGCATTGGCTTCGTTTTCCGGAGAGGGTGGTCTACCGTGTTTGTTTGATGGTTTACAAAGCTGTCAATGGTACGGCTCCTTCATACCTGTCTGACATGTTCTCACCTATTGAGATAGATTTGAGACGCCAAACTCTCAGATCTGCAGGGTGTGGGGTGGTTGACTTAGTCCAGCCGTCACGTCAGACACGCACTAATTTTGGGGACCGTGCTTTCCGGTTTGCGGGCCCAATGGAGTGGAACAGACTACCACCTAATGTGAGGAAGGCAGAAACTGTTGGTGTCTTTAAAGGAGCACTAAAGACGCATCTTTACAAAAAATCTTATCCGTGATTTGAGAGGGCCCTTGAGGTGTGACACACACAAAAACGGCGCTCTTCAATTATGTGTACCTTATAAATAAATTATCCTTGTATATATATATATATTAACCTAGCAACTATTTCCGCCTTTCCCTGAAACATTGGCAAGTATCGTATTAAATCTGTGTTCATTTCAAACCTGAAATCGGAATACAGGCAATATTTATACAGCCTTCAAAAGACATGACAAACAACCCCTTTTAGGAGCTGGGAAACTCTCACTGCACGCAAAGTGGTTGGCGTAAGGCCCTTACCTGTAAAAAGAAATATGTTCCACATGCCTCATGGGACCTCTTCAGGGACAAGGCGGTTTAGATTTGTACTTTATGTGCAGCTTAGCCATGTTATAATTATTTTTTTGTGCTCTGACGGGAATTCAACTAATTACGAGTCTGAAGTGTTAACCACTAAACTTCAATGGTTTAAGGTTGTTGGCAACTTACTTTCCCTCCCGCCAGCCCTCCGACGACCGAGGTGATGACTCCGATGCATTTGACGATGAGAGTTTTGATGCGCACCACTCGAGGCATCTTCACCCCGTTCAAGTAGCACTTCACCTGCGGTATACCACTGCCTGCCGCGATGGGCTGAAAAATAAATAACAGGACTGTATAATTTATTGATAAAGCCAAATCTAACTTAAATTACATTTACTAGGGGCGTTGCCCCTGGCTGCTACGCAGCCCAACCCCTTAACATTTGGGGAATGTGTATATTGCGCATAATTTCCTCGCGTTAAAATTCGGAAAACATGTAAAATAAAAACATGCAGTCTTTATAAAAGAAAATCGAGTTTTGTTAGGCTTCGATAAAATAATTTAAAAAAAAACCACCATTAAAAAAAACACTGGGAATATCCCGCACTGTAAAGGGTTATACATTAATATAATATATACATCGATAGTGTACGCAAATATTGAAATTTTTAAGTTATAGGTTGATATGAGGCTGACCACCCATACTGTAAAAAAAAGGTTCACTTTGCAAATTTCACCCCTGTTTCAGGGAAGGACGGCAAGAGTTGCAGGGCTTATGTTCATTTGAGATTGGGTTTTTATGTTGTAAGTCAACATGCATTATATGTAAGCGCGAACTTATAAATGTCTGCTTGTGGGAATGCATTTAATATGAATCTCAAATGGTATGTATCTTTATAACTTAGATTATATAAAGAAATACACAAAAAATAAATTGTACAGTGGACTGCACATGACTTTATAGCATAAAATACGGTCATGTTTAGGTCATAGTCAATTTTCAAAACAAAAAATTTAGTTGTGTGTAAGTAATGAAGCTAATCTATTTAAGTAATCATCTTTTTGCAGTATTATCATTGATCCCATTTGTATCAAAACTAACACTTTGTTTTGTGGGTATACTTTTCATTGATATTTTGGAAAGTTATCGGACTGCTATAAAGTAAAAATCCTTGGCTTATAGGTTGGTATGAGGCTGACCACCCATACTTTAAAAAATGGTTCACTTTGCAAATTTCACCTCTGTTTCAGGGAAGGTCGGCAAGAGTTGCAGGGCTTATGTTCATTTGAGATTAGGTTTTTATGTTGTAAGTCCACATGGGGCATTTGTAAGCGCGAACTTATACAAGTCTGCTTGTGGGAATGCATTTAATATGAATCTCAAATGTAATAACTCCCCAAAACACAAGCTATGCTTACTTTGGGGAGTATTTATTGTAATTAGATTATTTAAATTTATTTTTATTGTAATATTTTGTACATATTGATAAAAACAATAAAGACCTTATGAATATGAATTATGAATATATCTTTGCAACTTAGATTATAGATTTACTTAAATCCATTTTTATTTTGTTTGTTTTTTTTTTAATTTGCATCAAATAAAAGAAAATATCGTAAATATAAAAAAAACTCTCCAGTTTTGCCGCTAGATGTCAATATATTTTCATACATTTTAATATAAAAGATATATTGAAAGAAGTTGTGAGTGTATTTGAATATGTTTTTAAACACATACGCGGATGGTACTACTTTTGCAGCATATATACAAAATTTGATTCGCTATACATTGAGAGTGTGTTACATCTGTTTACATCTCATTTTGAAAATCGAAACTCCAAGTGATTGATGACCACGAAGGACAATATAATAAAGGATGATCAATACCTACCATTTGAATAATACACCTTTCTGGTATTTATTTTGGGTTTGAAATAAACACCGAGACGGGAAATCATCTCTGTCACCCTCAGTGGGGATCGAACCCTTGCTCTCGGCATGGAATGCAATTATTCTACCAACTGAGCTATCGACCGGACTTTTTACGAGCTTGGTCGTCACTACAAAGCGCCAATTCTCAAGCAAAACCCAGTTGCTGTAAGGATGCATGGACCTTTGGTGACCGGTTTTTGGTAAAGGTTTATGAATTTTTCAACCCAGCGAAGAAAAGAGGTAAAAGCGAGGTAAAAAAAGTACAAATCAATTACCTCAACATATGCAACCAGAAGAGATCCAATCAGGACAAAGAACACATTGCTGGAGACCCAGAGCAAATATGGGATGTACAGCTTATCCTCTAGAATATACTTATCAACAGCTGTTTCAAAAACGTGTAAGGAAAACACAACACACAACATCTTTTTCAAAACTTGACATGGAGCAGATCCAGGAGTATATATTTTGAAATTCAACATGTATATTTCTGAAAACCCAGATCAATTAATTTATGTTCTTAGACAGAAAGAAAACCACTTATTAAAAAAACCTGTGAAATAGAGGACAATGTGAGATGCAGGAGGTGATTTTGGAGAGATCATGTCTCCAGAATGAGTCATGAAAGAGTCGCACAATCGTAGCTAATGAGATGCCAATAGGTCAACACCCAGCTGGAAAAAAATAAAAAAAAATAATAATAGATACTTTTGGTAAAACATAGAACCTTCCTTAGCAACATCTAAGAAGGCAGTCAAGCGGTGGTCGGGTGAGAACAGCATACCTCCAGGATTTGACGTGCCTCATGGATGCCTCTTCCTATCCAAAGAATGGCAACCAGCAGAATAAAGGTACTGGTTTTGATGACGACAATGAAAATTGGTAATGAAATGGGCTCAAATAAGGTTAGGAAAATAATTGCATCATCACCTGGACTCATTTCTAGGAAAAGTAGCTAAGTAATATTTTGTTTTTGAATGACTTAAGGCTTTCACAGCTGGTGCTTGAAATTGTTCTTTCAGGTCTTGAACATGATCTAATATTTTGTTCTTTACTTCTAAGCAAGAAAAAAAGGAGAAGCAATGGACCAACAATTTCTAACATTTTGTATTTGGTTGTGGTGACGCATGAATAGCGTCATCTATTTTTAATTTTAATTAATAGTCTAAGAAGCGAATTTCATGTTGGACTTTCACAATCTGAAAAAAGTGCGGATAAAAATCGCAAGATGTCGGTATGAACTTTTTTGACATCCAACGTGAAATCTCAAGATTTGATGACTTCCTTTTCCGTCGTTGTTCGCAGTAGACACGTTTTTATATGTCTCGCGACCGATTTGAAATTTACCGTTAAAAATTCTGTGAGTGAGTGTGTTTGTTTTACATATAACTTGCAAGTGTGGCAGTTCGTGAACAAAGCTCATCTCCATAGGATCCTGAGAAACGAGCATCATCTTGGACCAGAGCACAATTTGAGGTGAGTGGAGATCCTTTTGATTTTCGCTTCTTTGGTACGGGATAGTCGTCCAAAATTGAAAGCCACCTATTGAAGGTTGGCTTTTGTTGAGAGAAAATACCATAGGCATTAGATCTGTGTATTTTATATCTCGCATTGGAGAATACGTTACAGTTTCTCTATTTGTCTTTTTTTGTATTTTATATACATACCCCCTGAGGGGCAAAACTTACAACTTGCCCCCCCAGTTTGGTCCTTCGTAACCTTATCGAAACCAGAATGGTTGACATGAAACGGATATTCAAGGATACTGTGTCGATAGTTAATTGTTAAGAACATAATGTAATATGCCTTTGTATTAGAATCCATATTCTAGCATTATTTATATTGTGTACAAAAATTAACGAGTGTCATATTATATATTTTTGCTGTATGTAGGTAGTTATTTTTTAATAAGTGTTGAATACACAGTAGGTACATATATTTGTTAGTTGCGGAATTAAAACACTGATGATACCTATCCATTAGCGATTAGGTATTCATACAGCTGAGCGTTGTCTACAGGTGCCTACCTACCTTTGTTTATATTTTTATATAAATGTCATTACAAGTTTGTTATTGTTTTTTTTCCATTAGTAAATAAACTATCTGGAGAAAGTAAATATTATGATACATACTGACATAAAATAAATTCAACTTTGAGGCAAATCGATTTCTTCTTTCAGAACTGAAAGTAGGTTTTTTCGATTTTGTTACCGTTTCTTCATTTTTTATTGTTTATTTTAAATAGTAAACATGGCGGATGCTTTAACAAGAACTTTGGTTATATTGAAAGAGAAACAAAAGGTTTATTTTGAAAGAATAAATAATTTATATAAACTAGGAAAAAATGTTTCTAATTTTGCATCCAGAGAGAATAGTAATTTTTATCGGCTTCCAAGGAAGCAGGAAGCTGGGTTAAAAAGTACGAAGATTTGATAGATCAAATAAATGCACTTTCTTTAGAGATAGACCCAGAGGCAAAGGTAAATTATCAATCACTTATAGCCTTTGAAGAACTTTATAGTAAAATAATGGATGTTAGGGAAAGAATTTTAAAAACCGAAACACCACATGTATCGACTCAAAGTGGGCCTAGATATGAGGTAAAATTACCACCCATACAAATTCCTTTGTTTGATGGGAATCCAAAAAATTGGTCACGATTTTTTGAATCCTTTAAGGCAAACGTCCATCTAAATACAGGGTTGTCAGACGCCCAAAGAGTGCAATATTTAACAGGCAACTTGACGGGAAAGGCAGCGAACATATTTTCGGGAATTGTACCGTCAGCGGAAACCTATAACGTGGTCTGGGACAGTCTTGTTAAAAAATATCAGGATAAACGTGCGCTAGGAACATATTACATAAATAATATCCTTGATTTAAAGAAGGCCGATCACACGGCTGCCTGTCTTGATGGCTTTATTGAGAAGTATGCCGCTTCCATTGCAGCATTAAAGCAATTAGGTATTACAGATGTGGGAGATTTTCTTTTATTTAATTGCGCTTTGCGTAAATTGAATTCGTCTACAGTTATGGCCTTCGAGCTTTCGCTGAAAGACATCGAAATACCTTCTTGTCAGAATCTTATCAGTTTTGTTCAACAACAGGTCAAAATTTTAGAAAGATCGCACGTAAATGAATCGAAGTCGGTTTCCGAAGCTTGCCATTCGAATACACGCGTGAGGAATAATACGACAAAATCTGTGAGTGGTCGTGCGTTCCTCGCAAGTGGTAGAGTGTCTACTGGGGACACTCTCTCTTGCGTTTTGTGTAAACGAAACGACCATAATAAATTATATAAATGTGTGAAATTTAAAAACTATTCTCCTAAGGAAAGGTATGAATTTATTAAATCAAAACGGGGTTGCGTTCGTTGTTTGAGTGTTACCCACTGGTCTCATTGTACTGAGACAGGAACTTGTCAAATTTGTAATAAGGGACATCACACCCTTCTGCATTTTGACGACAATGAGAATAATGCCAGACGAGTAGTCAAGAATGCTGAGCAGGGACATCGGCTGTCGCATTCAGGTGATGATATGCAAGGGTCGGGTGTACCCTCGGTTTCTTTAAGTGCAAATGCTCGGGTGAATGCGAGCACGGTGCTGTTGGCTACGGCACAGGTTTTTGCCTGGTCAAATTGCAAGAAAAATAAGATGATAGTTAGATGTCTTGTTGATAATGGTTCTCAAAACCATTTGATAACATTAGAATGTTGTAGAAATATGAATTTACATATTGTTCCTCTAAATAATTCAGTAATTAGAGGAATCGGTCTTTCTGCACGACCGATACATGGATGTGTCAATTTTGAAATACAATCGAGGTACAATCCTCAAAATACTTACAAGGTTAACGCGTTAGTGGTGGATCAGATCACGGATCAGTTACCTTCTAGGTACATTGATAACAGTGATATGACTTATTTAAAGGACATTTCAATGGCTGATTTATCCTGGAATGTCCCTGGAGTTGTGGACATTGTGTTGGGTGCACAATTGTTCCCTTTCATCTATTTGGGTAAAATAATAGAGTCAAAGTCGAAAGCGCCACCTGCATTATTGACGTCCTTTGGCTATGTATTGATGGGAGATTGTCCAAAGAGTGTTTCAGCTGCAGACAGTTGTCACGAATCTTTTTCTGCATTGGCTGTAAAGGATGCGGATTTATTATTACACAAGTTCTGGGAGTTGGAAGAAATCCCAGTGAAAAAGTTCTTAAGTCCAGATGAGACAGCGTGCGAAAACTCCTTTGTATCTTCTGTGACTAAAGACGAGGAAGGTCGTTACTCTGTTGCTCTACCCTTTTGTGCTGATCCTGAAAATTTGGGCAACTCACGAAATACTGCATATCGGCGTTTCTTGTTATTAGAAAGAAAGTTTAAGCAGTTACCGAGTCTGCAGGAGAATTATAATTCGGTAATAAATGACTATATTCAAAAGGGATATCTCTCTGAAGTGGCAGAGTCAGATATTGGTGAACATGGATATTATATTCCTCACCACGCTGTAGTGCGTCAAGACAAACCTATGCCTCGCATTGTTTTAGATGCTAGTGCGAAAACGCATACTGGGTTGTCACTCAATGATGTACTACATTCTGGGCCAAATTTACAGGCTGATTTGTTTCTCCTTTTATTAGATTTTAGGCTGTTTCCTGTCGCGATGACAGCAGATGTACAGCAGATGTATTTGCAGGTTGGTGTATTTGTTGACCACCGCAGATATTTGAGAATATTATTTCGTTTTTCTGAAAAGGAGAAAGTTCGAACCTTTCAATTTAATAGGGTTCCATTTGGATTAAAGTGTAGTCCTTTCTTGGCCATGCGATCTGTGCGTCAGTTGGCATCGGACATGGCTGAACATTTTCCGGAAGCCGCCAAAGTAGCTGGAGCTAGGTTTTATATGGATGACCTGGTTCAGTCTGTGGCAGATGAGGCTTCGGCTGTTTCTCTGGCAAAAGATCTCGTAGCTTTGTTCAAGTATGGTGGCATGGATCTGGTAAAATGGTCAAGCAATTCATCTTATCTATTAGATAGTCTTCCTAACTCACATAGAGGTTCCATAAAATTTGATGATGATAAAGGCGTAACTCTAAAAGTATTAGGGTTGTCTTGGGATCCAGTTAAGGATAATTTCTTCTTTACTTCGAATGACTCTCAGCAAAAATGCACGAAGCGATCTATTTTGTCAGTTGTAGCTCGTTTGTTTGATGTTTTGGGCTTAGTCGCACCAGTTATACTGGCTGCAAAGCTTCTCATCAAAGAGCTATGGCGTGCCAACATCGGTTGGGATGACTCTCCGCCTGATGCTATAATTCGACGTTTTTCGAGTATAACACAAGAACTTCCGTTGCTCGCTACTTTAAAAATTCCTAGGCACATCGGTGTGACTAGCTCAACCAAAGTATTATTAGTAGGTTTTTGTGATGCTAGTCTGAATGGTTACGGTTGTGTTATATATGTACATACAACTGACATGGATGGAAATATTTCTGTCAGGTTGTTGTGCTCAAAATCTAAGGTATCTCCCACCAAGATTACGACATTAGCACGTTTAGAGTTGTGCGCTGCTGTTTTATTGTCAAAGATGTTAAAACTTGTGACCGAGATGTATCGTGATCGGATTCATATAACTGATGTATATGCTTTTTCTGATTCAACGATTGCGTTGGCTTGGATTTGCTCTTCTCCACATCGTTGGTCAATTTTTGTAGGAAATAGAGTCGCTCAGTGTCAGGAGAATTTACCCCCTCAGAACTTTTATCACATCTCAGGGGACGAGAACCCAAGTGACTGTGTTTCACGTGGTATGTTACCATCTCAATTAATTTCTCATAGTTTATGGTGGAATGGTCCACTGTGGCTTCAACGCCCTTCGGATGAATGGCCGATTAAAAGATTCTCCTCGTCCGATGCGTTAGAAATTCCTGAACAGGCAACTGTACTGACAGCCATTGTAGTACATGCCGACTCTATGATTTTATATGACTTAGCACAACGAACTTCTTCGTGGAATAAATTAATTCGAATTACAGTTTACATTCTTCGCTTTATAAATAAATTTAAATCACTGTTGCATTTTATTGAATGCATGTCCCATGCTACGCATGAGGACGCTCCTCCTTTGTCCTGGCCTCTGGGAATCATCACCAAGGTTTTCCCTGGGGATGATGGCGTGATTCGAGTAGCCACAGTAAAGACTGAGCAAGGTTTTTACAAACGTCCGGTCGTCAAACTCTACCCATTGCCGACACAATAGATTACTATTTAATTTCGTCTACTGAGTTAGTAGATCTCTACCATTGTACATATTTACCATGTTTAGAATTAATCTTATGCTTTACTACTAAGCTTATCTGTTAGAACATGTTAAATCTAGCTTATTATATTGGCTTAAGTATTTTTGTGTCTAACCTGCTTACTTGTAGGCATACTTATTATATTAATTATATTAAGTTTCTCTAGTTTAAGATTTTCAAACATTGATTGTAATTATACCTATGTATCATTTCTCGAATATTGTTTGTAAAAATCGACATGGTTTCTTTGAATATCTGGTTTGTGTTGCAAAGCTTTTAACTTTAAGTCTTTGCAAAGGGGGGTGTATGGTGACGCATGAATAGCGTCATCTATTTTTAATTTTAATTAATAGTCTAAGAAGCGAATTTCATGTTGGACTTTCACAATCTGAAAAAAGTGCGGATAAAAATCGCAAGATGTCGGTATGAACTTTTTTGACATCCAACGTGAAATCTCAAGATTTGATGACTTCCTTTTCCGTCGTTGTTCGCAGTAGACACGTTTTTATATGTCTCGCGACCGATTTGAAATTTACCGTTAAAAATTCTGTGAGTGAGTGTGTTTGTTTTACATATAACTTGCAAGTGTGGCAGTTCGTGAACAAAGCTCATCTCCATAGGATCCTGAGAAACGAGCATCATCTTGGACCAGAGCACAATTTGAGGTGAGTGGAGATCCTTTTGATTTTCGCTTCTTTGGTACGGGATAGTCGTCCAAAATTGAAAGCCACCTATTGAAGGTTGGCTTTTGTTGAGAGAAAATACCATAGGCATTAGATCTGTGTATTTTATATCTCGCATTGGAGAATACGTTACAGTTTCTCTATTTGTCTTTTTTTGTATTTTATATACATACCCCCTGAGGGGCAAAACTTACAACTTGCCTCCCCAGGTTGCTAAGAACCTTAGTTGTCTAGACAGGTGACGTCTACCTACCAAGAAAAACCTACCCATCTACCAAAAAGTCTAAACATAAAAAATTTTTTTTTGGAAAAATCCCAACTTGAATATTAGAAAAAACCTCATTTTTGAAAAGGATACATTTTTTTAAATTGTAATACTTTATGTTGGACAGTTCCTCAATGGATATATCCACTATGCAGGCTATGATGGCCGTGATGACTCCGATCATGAAGAATATGACCCACCGCGCCAGATTCTTCCTGACGATGAACTTGTAGCCTCGCGTTCTTTCCTCGTCCAATAGCAGCTGATTCTCACACACATCGTAATCCAAGCTCTGAAACAATTTATTATCAAACATTAACATAATTATGCTGCACATATAGATAAACTTTTTACCACATTTTCCACTTCAACTTCAGTCAAAGTGGGGCTTTCCCAAGTCTTGAGGGAGCTAGTTTTCATTTCTTGTGAAGGTCTGAGTTAAGCCTAGCTTTTATTTTATTTTTGGTTTGAAATAAATACAGAAACGGGAAATCATTTCTGACTTCTGCATACTAGGTTCAAACCCTAGCTCTCGGCACACAATGCAAACCCTAGCTCTCGGCACACAATGCAAACCCTAGCTCTCGGCACACAATGCAAACCCTAGCTCTCGGCACACAATGCAAACCCTAGCTCTCGGCACACAATGCAAACCCTAGCTCTCGGCACACAATGCAAACCCTAGCTCTCGGCACACAATGCAAACCCTAGCTCTCGGCACACAATGCAAACCCTAGCTCTCGGCACACAATGCAAACCCTAGCTCTCGGCACACAATGCAAACCCTAGCTCTCGGCACACAATGCAAACCCTAGCTCTCGGCACACAATGCAAACCCTAGCTCTCGGCACACAATGCAAACCCTAGCTCTCGGCACACAATGCAAACCCTAGCTCTCGGCACACAATGCAAGCATCATAATGACTGAGGTATCAACATGATCATTACATCTGTTTTTAGATGATTTTTTATTTTTTTTCTGTGTTCAGCCATCTTTGGCCCGCAGTTTACTTGTTGCCATTTAGCCACCTCAGTTGGGGTCTTGGAAGTCCTGGGTAGCCACTGGACAATCGTTTTTGGCCACCTGTCGTGGTCCTGTCTTGCAACGTGTCATTTTAGACTAGCCACCTCAAGGACACTTTCATTTAAGCCTTTATTAAGCAACTGTGTCTTAAGCAATCACCTTAAATTGATAAAAATAGTCTCTGTTCTCAACTAAAAAGGTAGACTGTTCCAACAGAATGGACCAGCTGAACTGAAAGCCCTGTCCCTGTAGCCTGTTATATTCTGTCAAAGCAGCGGTCCAGGCACTCATGGTTCTATGCAGGATGATGATCTAAATAAGCTGCTGTCACTTTGACGGAACAGAACGGGCTCAACTCTGTAAAATAGGAATAAAGAAATTTAAAACTCACTTCATATTTAGCTGAAAGTATGTTTAATGATCCTGGTTCAATAAATCCTAGCATTCGCTTTTTGATTGAAGTCTGTAAGCCATTGCTGTCAGTGCCATCCATGTAAGAGGATACATTCTGGAAGAAAAAAGTTATCATACAGTGAAAAAGATAGCAGGATAATATAGAGTTCAAAATTTTATTATTTCTTTTCCCAAATACATTCGGTTTTGATGAAAACAAAGGGATCAACCAATTGTACTCCTTAAAGCCGTCACTCGTTATAAACATGAGTAGGTAAAAAAAGTACCATCTACTTATCTTAATATTTACAACAGGGTATGAAATCTTGCATATATAACTCAAGACATTTGTATGTTTGTATAACATTGGGAAAACCAGATAAGTTAGACAGCAGTCAAACAAAATAACAAATTTGTCTTAGAGTGATAACTCACAGGGATTATAAACCCTCCCTTTGCAGAAAGTGTGCTGCCTATCCGGCCAGGGAGTTTTTTTTGTCTGTTTTATGACAAAATTGTTTGCGAAATCGGTCGTGGAACTAAATATACTCGCTGTAATAAAAATCAAAGTTGTTTTATTTTGATCTCGTTTCAAATTGCTTAGTATTTTTGTTTACCTGGATGCATTGAGCTGACCAATTTATTTGGACGTTAGATCTGTGAAGCGTGCTCATCTTTTTATGAAAATAAGCCCAAACTAACATCAGTGAGTAATTTTGATTCTATGCTCTTTCCTGGGTTGAAAAATTCATCTGCCTTCACCTAAGACCCGTTTAAATCATTGGAGGTGCAGTATTCAGGAGGCCAAGGAGATATTTCGACTGTTATACCATTGGAGAGACAGCTATCAGAATTTTGCTTACTTGGAATGTTGATGGGCTTGTTAAATGGTCAGCTTCTTCGTCTGACAGGCCGGTCTCTGGAGCTATAAGCGGAGAAGCATCACCAGGGACGCGATCCATGGAGCCCAACGAGTCTTCCATAGCTGAACTGCGACTCACGCCTTCATCCATACCTCATATTACCTGGTAAATTTAAGAGCTATCATCATCATCATCATCATCATAAACTTGACAGCTCTAGGTGGGCCTAGGCCTGAATCTAGGATTCTCCTCCACTCTCGCCTGTACATATCCTTTGCTCTCCAGCCACGTATATCCGCCTTCGCTGCTTCAGCATTGACACCGTCCATTCATCACATTTTTAGCCTTGCTGGTCTCCTTCGGCCTCTTGGTGCTAAGAGTGTTAGGCATTTAATGAGGTTTGTGTTGTCTTATCTAATTATGTGACCAGCCCTCTGCAGGCACCCTATTTTGATAAAACTAATCACACCTGGCTCTTTTTAGATGTCATAGAGCTCCTTGTTTAAAGTTTTAATAACAATAGTATTAAATACTTAACAAAGAAAGTAAAATTTAAGATAGATAATATCCGCACAAGTTGTGTGGATCAGACGGTGCAGCTATTCCCAAAGTTTGTGCAAATAGTAAACACTCACACAATCCCCACAAGTTGTGCAAACAAGATATTACATAGTAACAGGCGCAAAACTCAATTTTCTATAATATATAATCTAAGTTCCTAAGATATAGTTTATAAATTTAGTAGTTATAAATTTATAGTAGTTATAAATTTATGCCCACAAGCAGACACATATAAGTTTGCGCTTACAAATGTCGCATGTGCACTTACAGTATAAAAACCCAAATCTTAAATGAACATAAGCGCTTCAACTCTAGCCGACCATCCCTGAAACAATGGGGCACTCTAAAAATTAAAAGTTAAGCAGCCGAGTTGATAAGGAAAAGGCAAATAAATACTTTGTTTAGGAGTTTTAGGCTTACAACAGTTTCTTCAACAACATCATCATCATCACATCACTTTCCCGCTGAAGAGACCCATCACAGTTCATGGGCGAAGCGTCTGGAAGCTGCGGCTCCAATAGACACGGAACGCAACTCTCCAAATATTTATTTATTGGTAATTAATGGCAAATAGTATTAAACAAGTGTGACGTTTGCCCACCAAGAACAAAAACATTATTCAAACTTATGCTGAGTTCATTCGGGGCGATTCTTAGACATTTTAGTCGTTGGTTGAGCCCACGCTTTGACCAACTAATGATGCCTGAGCTGATAGTCTCATCACCACGGCCAAGGCCGTGGCCAGGAATTAATTTCGGGGGGGGGGGGGGGGGGGTTAATAATATCGTTTTAATAAAAGAAATAAATGGTGTTACCTATCATATGCGAGGGCTGTATGATAACTAACTACCCCTGTTATTATTATTTTTATATATTTTTCCCCAACATAGTCTCTTTTTAGCTCGATGGGTACATTTAATCCAGCGTTATTCTAACTTCTTCATCCAAAATGATGATTTCTCGAACTCCGCAAAACAGGCCTTTGTTTTGGTGATGATTTCCTCGATTGACAAAATCGCTTTCCGCCAAGCCATTTTTTCACATTTGTTTTTCACGGAAACAAAAAAAATTGTATTGGGCAAAATCTAGAAAATAAGATAGGTGGGGCAGCAATATGTAGCGTAATTTGACCAGTTTTGCTGTGGCGATTGCGGACGAGTGAGCAGGTGCGTTGTCATGGTGAAAAAGGATTGTTTTGTCGCCAAGTGCGTTTTCTTTTATCAATTCAGCATTGAATCGGTCTAAAAAATCAGCCTAGTAATGTCCCATGATTGCCCTTTTTTTCTCCAAATAGTCGATGAAGATGATCCCTTGCGAATCCCAACAAACGGTGGCCATGACTTTTCCAGCCGATGGAACCGTTTTTGCCTTCTTTGGAGCAGTTACGCCTGGTGAAATCCACTTTTTTGACTGTTCTTTAATTTCTGGTGTGTAATAATGGATTCATGTTTCATCAACAGTCATAAAACGCCATAGGAACTCTTTCTGATTGCGCTTAAACATGTCCAAACAGTGATTCCGTTTTTGCTCCACTGTTAGCAAACGCGGCACCCATCTTGCCAGCTTTCTCATGCCCAATTTTTTTTGTGTAGGCTATTTTGTATGCGTTCTATTGAGATGTGTACAATGTTAGCAATCTTTCTGACCTTCACCCGACGATGATAGCACAATTTCATTGATTTTATCAACCATATCCTTCGTAGTCACCTCAATCGGACGGCCTGGTCGTTCTTCATCAAAAACTGATGTTCGGGCATGCTTGAACCATCTGATAGTAATGATCGAAGGTGCATGGTCCTCACAACATGCAACTTCACTTTGATTTCCTCACACATCTTCAATCCAAAAAATAAATCAAATTCCTGGTCGATATTGCTCTCTGCAAATAAACACCAACTTTGTGACTTTCAACAGCTGTCAAAAAAAACTAGGTACTCTATAAATCTATCTGAAGTTTTGACGGTCATCGTTGTAAAGATGAAACTACATGATGGTATACATATTTTTTGTCAGTTTTGCCATATATCGGTAAACACGGGAACCTATCATACAGCTTAGGTACAGTATTGTTCGAATTAATGCGAACACAAGTGAAAATTTGAAAAAAGCAACATTTATTAGTTATGGAACAAAAAAACAGATACATGAATTCAATTATTATTTTTTATGGTTTGTGTATTAACACTGTGAAAATTCATATTTTTTTATTGTTATTCAATTAAATAACACTTTTTAAGTTTCAAAACACTGTTTTTATTTCCACAAATCTCTAACGTATTTAAAATTATCAATTTTTAAATATTTTAAATATTACAAACGTTTTCGACCAATATAGTCATCTTCAGGTAGTAAAAAAACGTTTGTAATATTTAAAATATTTAAAAATTGATAATTTTAAATATATTCGAGATTTGTGGAAATAAAAACAGTGTTTTGAAACTTAAAAAGTGTTATTAAATTGAATAACAATCAAAGAATACAATTTAAATTGTTTTCCTTGACTTATAGGTTGGTATGCGGCTGACCACCCATGCTGTAAAAATGGTTCACTTTGCCAATGTCACCCCTGTTACAGGGAAGGACGGCAAGAGTTGCAGGGTGTATGTCCATTTGAGATTGGTTTTTATGTTGTAGGCTCACATGAGGCACGTGCAAGCGCGAACTTGTACGTGTCTGGTTGTGGGAATGCATGTAATGTGAATCTCCAATGTAACATATCTTTGCAACTTAGATTAGATTAGATTAATAGAAAATGTGTCCTCCCTTGACTTTTATAACTTCTTTAACACATTGCGGCATAGAATCAACAAGTTTTTTACAAATTTCTGATATTTGCTGGTCTCGAAACCATGTATGGATTACAGCCTCAATCAGTTTTGTTTTTGTTGTGCAATCTGTTTTACGAAGTCTAGCTTTTACAATAGCCCATAGATTTTCAATGGGATTAAGGTCCGGTGAGTTTCCTGGCCATTCAAGGCATGATATATTTTTGTCCTTGAAATATTTCATCATGATCGTGGACAAGTCTTTTAAAAAAAGAAAGAAAATTAAAAGCAAATAAAAAAACGAAACCGGTTTAAATTTGCTCCATCATAGTCCTTGACTTATATGTTGGTATGAGGCTAACCACTCAAACTGTTAAAAAATGTTGCACTTTGCCATTGTCACCCAACAAAAGAAGAGCCTGCATGAAGAAGGTTATGACTCTGGAGGAAATGAAAGAAGTATGTAAGGACAGAAAGAAATGGCGGTTGATCTGTAATGTTGGCGGCTATCTATCTATAATCTAAGCTGCAAAGATATGTTAACATTTAAGGCTCATATTAAATGCATGCCCACAGTCAGGCACATGTAGGTTCACGCCTACACATTTTGCATGTGTGCATACAAATAAACAAAACCTCACGTGAACATAAACCTTGCAACTCCTGCCGCCACTCCCTGAGCGGAGTGGCATAGGCAAAAGTGAATCGATTTTTACAGCACGGGTGGTCAGCCTCACACATGTGAATTGTACTGTTTTGCAGCATATATACAAAATTTGGGAATTGACACACATTGGGAATGTATTTCATCTGCTGTGATGGCATTAATTTTGAAAACCGAAACTCCAAGCGATTGACGACCAAGTAGGTCAATATAATAAAGGATATTATATTTTAAAAAAAAATACTTTATGTTCCTCCCACACAAAACGCCAATTTCATATGTTGTATTATCTTATATATAAAAAAGGAGAGGGTATTTGCGTCTGTTTTTTTCGAATTTGCAAAAATGTTTTTCTAACAAGTGTTTCTATTGACAAACTGAACTAACGCTACGTTCCAGAATTTTTGGTGTTTGTTTGTCCGTTTGTTTGTTTGTCCGTTTGTTTGTTTGTATATTTGTACCATTATAGGCGCCCAGACCGTTTGCAGCACGATGCTGAAATTTTGCACACCCCCATAAAGTGTCAGTGGCTAAACAACTGTCAGGGTCTGGATGACGTCACGTGCATATTTCGCATACCTGCCATACAGACTGAAAATTGCAATCTTGCCGCTGGCGGCCGTTTTGAATTTAAAGACTTTATATTCGAAACAGTCATGTCTCTTAGTAATTCAAAGAATTTTTGGAAGAAAATTTTTTGCAAAAAGTAAATTCTTCAAACAAAATTTGTAAATACCTACCTAGAAAAATATCTACAATAATAACTTTCAGGAGGCACAACGGACGCATGCCTAAAGTTGGAACATTGAAATTAGGCATGCTATCTGAAAATAAACAGACTTAAATATTTTCAAAAGAACAACGAAATACATGAAGGATTAAGAGTAGCTGATATACATTTTTTTTGGTTTCTTCAATATTTAACATTCTCCTGGCGTTCATTTTAAAAGTCTGAAGGTTTTTTCTCAATGATCAATTTGTTTTTACTTATGTCAACATTTTTTGAAAGAAAACTTTTTTCAATGACAATTTTTTTCCAACAAAGTTTTGAAAAACCTGATTTTCACAAAAAAGTCAAATTTATAAGTAAAAAAATCAACTGTTTTGATGCTACACAAACAATTATAATTTAGCGAAATGTAATGATATGTAATAGGACAATCCCGCCAAGTGTATATTTTACATACCCGCGATACAAACTAAAAAAATATATTGCTCTGCAGGCGGCCATTTAAAATTCATAGGCCTCATACTCAAATTTTGAATGCATTTTAGTAAACCCCATAAATGTTGGAAGAAACTTTTTTTCTACGGCAAATTTCTTTGAACAAATATTTAAAAAGTAAAATTTCATACAAAGTGTCATATATAAAAATGAAAAAAGTTAAAAAGTTTTTTTTTTTTAATTTTCAAGTCATTTTTTTCTTAGAGTTCTGTCGATGGATCGAACGTTTTCCCATACTTAGATTTTTTGTAGATTGTGAGTTTAGGCATTTTAAGGTATCTTCAGGTACCAAGCAGTATCAGACACTAAAATATCGTGAAAAGTATCACAAGCAGTTTAAAGATGTCAAAAGATAATTCAGAGCAGGACGAGCAGTTTGAAGGCATTTCATGACAATAAGAGCAGCTGGAACAATCTAAAAACAAAAGCACCAGTACCAACAAAACAATGCCGTATGGCAAACGCAGTCATGTTTCATGCCACTATAAGACAATTGCAAGCAACACAGGTACGCTTAAGATACTATTACCAGCAAAACGAAAAAGAGCAGAAAAGACAAGTTATACACTTAATTGATAATGATCGTGTCGAGCATCATTATAAACCATCACCAGAAAAATAAAGAGCAGAAATAAAAAGCAGGATAAAGACTTCAGCACCTGCACAACAATAGAAAATAGCACGATCAGGCCTGGGATTCTACCGTAAAACTGTCCACTATTTGTTGTTGTTGTTGGTCAGTTCTCATGGATCTTTTAAAAATCAGAGCAGGGGTAAAGTGTGCTGGCGAAGCCGGACTTCAAACTGCCCGTAGGGCCTAGCAGCCAACCGTGCGAGAGCGCGGTTTGGTCTGCTAGTCTATTATATAAAAATCTAGGGGGTATTTGCGTCTGTTTTTTTCGAATTTGTAAAAATGTTTTTCTAAAAAGTGTTTCTCTTGATAAACTGAACTAACGCTCGATTCCAGAATTTTTGGTGTTTGTTTGTTTGTTTGTTTGTTTGTTTGTTTGTCCGTTTGTCCGTTTGTTTGTATATTTGTACCATTATAGGCGCCCAGACCGTTTGCAGCACGATGCTGAAATTTTGCACACTCCCATAAAGTATCAGTAGCTAAACAACTGTCAGGGTCCAGATGACGTCACGTGCATATTTCGCATACCTGCGATACAGACTGAAATTTGAAATCTTGCCGCTGGTGGCCATTTTAAATTTACAGGCTTGATATTCGAAACAGTCATGTCTCTTAGTAATTCAAAGAATTTTTGGAAGAAACTTTTTCGCAAAAAGTAAATTCTTCAAACAAAATTTGTAAATACCTACATAGAAAAAAAAAAAAAGTTCTAACTTTCAAGTCGCACAATGGGCGCATGTATCAAGTTGGAACATTGAAATTAGACATGCTATCTGAACATAAGTAGACTTACATATTTTCAAAAATACAACAAAATACATGAAGGATTAAGAGTAGCTGCCATACATTTTTTTTTGGTTTATTCAATATTTAACCTTCAACTGGCGTTCATTGTACAATTCTGAAGATTTATTCTCAATGATCAAGTTTGTTTTGCTAATGTCAACATTTCTTGAAATAAAACTTTTTTCAATGACAATTTTTTTCGAACAAAATTTTGAAAAACCTGATTTTCACAAAAAAGTCAACTTTATAAGTAAAAAAATTAACTACTTTGATGCTACATTTACAATTCTAATTTTGCAAAGTGTAAAGATATGTAATAGGTAGGGACTGGAAAATAGTGGTGTTATTTTTTAGAAAATTCGCGTTATTTTTTTGTGAAATTCGCGTTATTTTTGATCAAAAACAGGGAAATTCGCGTTATTTTTCATGATAAACGGGGAGATTCGGTATAATTTTTAGGGTTGATTTGATCAAAATAAAGGTTTATATAATTGCAAAACAAAATATATGTATTACTAATATTTACAATTTATTATATAAACAACATTATGTACTTTCAAAAACAATGAATAAACAAAATCTGAATCAATACGAGTATCTGCAACCGAAGATGGTGGAAGTACCCACCGAAAACGTTTTTGCAATAAAAAATACTCGAGTGGTAGGTAAAAAACAATGTTTTTTAATTTTAGTTTCTTAATAAAATGTATACTATTTTTTAAAATAATCCTTTTTTACAAAAAAAAACCATTGATTGAAAAAAGTATTAATATTTCAATGACATTCCGAATACCCTGCAAATATCCTTTTAAAATATTTAATTGTTGTGCATTTAGTGTCTAGATGAGGGTTATCTAATTTTTCAAGCATCCAAGCAATCCAGCAACAGCTTCACTCCTTAAAGTATTTTCCTTCAATGATGTCACGATTCAAGTCTGCTTGGATGATCCAGGACAGTTCTGCTTATCATTCATTTAAAAAAAAAATAGATTAGTGAATAGGAATGCAATTCACCAACCTACTCTACCTGGCCAGATACAGGTATTAATATCATTAATTAATAATTCCTTTTTGTTTATTTTAATGAATTATTCATTTATAATTACCCAATTACATCTGTTGAACCAGGGTCAAATTTATGGTCAAATGACCCAGGCGGGGATCGAACCCCGCGTCTGGCGAAAGATCAGCCCACTTGGCCCTCTCGGTCATAACACCGACCAATTTTCCTGTGCTTTGCACCTTGCAAAGGGTTTTCGCATGATTTTTTTCTTTCCAACAAAATCGTTGCGTTGCAAAAGCGATACATGACAACTTTTTCGCACAATTTCTACCAAAAGTACGAAAATTCGCGATATTTGCGTAAAACCTCAAATTTCGCGTTATTCGCGTAAAAACATCAAAATTCGCGAATAAATTCGTTTTATCGCGATCGCGAAATTTTCCAGTCCCTAGTAATAGGACAATCACGCCAAGTATAAATTTTGCATACCCGCGATACCAACTAAAAAAATATATTAATCCGCAGGCGGCCATTTTAAATGTATAAGCCTGATACTCAAAGTTAAAATGCAATTTAGTAAATCCCATAATTGTTGGAAGAAACTTTTTTTCTGCGGCAAATTTCTTTGAACAAATATCAAAAAAGTAAAATTTCATACAAAGTGTCTTATATATAAAAATATAAAAAAAACTGAATCTTTTTTTATTTTATTTTCAAAAGTCTTTTTTTTTAAGAGTTCTGTCGATGGGTCGAACGTTTTCCCGTACTAAGATTTTTTTTAGATTCAGAGTTTAGGCATTTTGAGGTATCTTCAGGTACCAAGCAGTATCAGACACTAAAATATCGTGAAAAGTATCACAAGCAGTTTTAAGATATGAAAAGATAATTCAGAGCAGGACGAGCAGTTTGAAGGCATTTCATGACAATAAGAGCAGCTTGAACAATCTAAAAAAAAAAGCACCAGTACCAACAAAACAATGCCGTTAGCAAATGCAGTCATGTTTCATGCCACTATAAGACAATTGCTAGCAACACAGGTACGCTTAAGATACTATTACCAGCAAAACGAAAAAAGGGCAAAAAAAGACAAGTTACACACTTAAATGATAATGAACGGGTCAAGCATCATTATAAACCATCACCAGAAAATTAAAGAGCAGAAATAAAAAGCAGGATAAAGACTTCAGCACCTGCACAACAATAGGAAGTAGCACGATCAGGCCTGGGATTCTACCATAAAATTGTCCACTTTTTGTTGTTGTTGTTAGTCAGTTCTCATGTATCTTTTAAAAATCAAAGCAAGGGTAAAGTGTGCTGGCGAAGCCGGACTTTAAACTGCCCGTAGGGCCTAGCAGCCAACCGTGCGAGAGCGCGGTTTGGTCTGCTAGTCTATTATATAAAAATCTAGGGGGTATTTGCGTCTGTTTTTTTCGAATTTGCAAAAATGTTTTTCTAAAAAGTGTTTCTCTTGATAAACTGAACTAACGCTCGATTCCAGAATTTTTGGTGTTTGTTTGTTTGTTTGTTTGTTTGTTTGTTTGTTTGTTTGTTTGTCCGTTTGTCCGTTTGTTTGTATATTTGTACCATTATAGGCGCCCAGACCGTTCGCAGCACGATGCTGAAATTTTGCATACCCCCATAAAGGGTCAGTGGCTAAACAACTGTCAGGGTTCGGATGAGGTCACGTTCATATTTCGCATACCTGCCATACAAACTGAACATTAAAATCATGCCGCTGGCGGCCATTTTGAATTTAAAGACTTCATATTCGAAACAGTCATGTCTCTTAGTAATTTTAACATCTTTTGGAAGAAACTTTTTCGCAAAGAGTAAATTCTTCAAACAAAATTTGTAAATACCTACATAGAAAAAAATAAAAAATTCTAACTTTCAAGTCGCACAATGGGCGCATGTATCAAGTTGGAACACTGAAATTAGGCATGCCACCTGAGCATGCACAGACTTACATATTTTCAAAAGAACAACAAAATACATGAAGGATTAAGAGTAGCTGCCATACACTTTTTTTGGTTTTTTCAATATTTAACATTCTCCTGGCGGTCACTTTCAAATTCTGAAAGTTTTTTCTCAATGATCAAGTTTTTTTAGCTAATTTAAACATTTTTTGAAAGAAAACTTTTTTCAATGACAAATTTTTTCGAACAAAATTTTGAAAAACCTGATTTTCACAAAAAAGTCAAATTTATAAGTAAAAAAATCAACTATTTTGATGCTACATTTGTAATTTTAATTTTGCAAAGTGTAAATATATTTCATAGGACAATCACGCCAAGTGTATATTTTGCATACCTGCCATACAAACTAAAAAAATATATTGCTCTGCAGGCGGCCATTTTAAATTTATAGGCCTCATACTCGAAATTAAAATGCATTTTAGTAAACCCCATAAATGTTGGAAGAAACTTTTTTTCTATGGCAAATTTCTTTGAACAAATATTTAAAAAGTAAAATTTAATACAAAGTGTCTTATATATAAAAATAAAAAAAGTTAAAAAGTTTCTTTTTTTTTAATTTTCAAAAGTCATTTTGTTCTTAGAGTTTTGTCGATGGGTCGAACGTTTTCCCATACTTAGATTTTTTGTAGATTGTGAGTTTAGGCATTTTAAGGTATCTTCAGGTTTCAAGCTGTGAAAGTTAAGAAAAAGTGTTATGAAAATTGGCTGAATGATAGAAATGATAGAAAGCTAGAAGACGAATATAAGACAGCTAAGAGAATGGCGAAGACTATAATTTATGAAAGCAAGATGAATGAACAAAGAAAGATTGATGAAAGGATTAATAGAAGTTTCACCGACAGTAAGAAGGAATTTTGGAGGTGGATCAATGCGGATAGAAATAAATCTTCTGCATTGACCACTCCAGGAGTCAAAAGTGCTGCCGGTGAGATGGTATGGGAGAATGAAGAAGTATGCAAGAGATGGAAGAACTATTTTCAAGAAATTTTTGGTCAGGGTGAAAGAAGAATTTATGAACAGATAGATGAAGAGAATGAATTGAATATTTTGAAAGAAGAAATGAAAGTGTCTATTTCACGTCTGAAGAATGGGAAGTCTGCTGGGTTTGATGGTATAAATGGTGAAATGTTGAAAGCAGGAGGTGAATGTGTGATAGATTGGATGTACGAATTATGTAAGCTTTGTGTGAATGCAGGAGTAGTACCGATGGATTGGAGGAAGGCAGTCATTGTTCCCATTTACAAAGGTAAAGGGGACAAAAAAGACTGTCAGAACTTCAGACCAATCAGTCTACTCAGTATACCAGGAAAAGTCTTCTGTAAGGTGATTATAAAAAATGTGATTCTGACTACTAGTGAAAGAATTTCCGATATACAGTCCGGCTTTATGGCCGGTAGAGGCTGTGTTGATCAGATTTTTACTCTACGACAACTTGTTGAAAAACAATTGTCGGTGAGGCGGAAGCTGTTCACGGCCTTTGTAGATCTGGAAAAGGCTTTTGACTCAGTGGACAGAGGTATGTTATGGGATGTTTTGAAAGCACACGGAGTGAATGGGGCTCTCCTAGGTGCGGTGCATGCAAACTATGAAAATAGTAAGGCATGTGTCCGTATTGATGGTGAGTATAGTGAGTGGTTTGAAGTGTATAAGGGTGTGAGGCAAGGATGTGTGATGAGTCCATGGCTATTTAACATAGTTATGGACAAGTGTGTCAGGGATGCTAGACTTAATGACTGTGGATTGATGATAGGAGAGAGCAAAGTGAGTGTTCTACTGTATGCAGATGATGCAGTTCTTGTATCTGATTCTGCAGTAGAATTGCAAACAATGCTCTCTAGATTGAATGAAGCTTTGTTAGGTAACCATTTGAAGTTGAATGCAAGTAAGACGAAAGTATTGATTTTTGAAAGAGATGATGAAAATATGAATTATGAATTTAAAATTAATGGAATGAATGTTGATGTCGTAAATGAGTTTGTATACCTGGGAAGTAAGTTTGAAAAAGATGGAAGAATGACCGGTGAATTTGAAAGAAGAATAATGAAAGGCAGGTGCGTACTGGGTGCTACCGCTAGCATCGCCAAAAACCAGAATCTTTCAAAAAATGTTCGACTGGCGGTGCACGGTGGTATACTAGTGCCCACTCTGATGTATGGAAGTGAAGCCTGGACGGTGAGTGAAAGTGAGATTAGTAAAGTCCATACGGTAGAAATGGATTACTTAAGAAGTATGATTGGAAAAAGACGGAATGATAGGGTGAGGAATGATTTTGTTAGAGAGGAATGCGGTGTTAGAGAAAGTGTGAAAGTAAAGATTAAAAGAAGTATACTTAGATGGTTTGGACATTTGGAGAGAATGAATGAGGAAAGAATGACGAAGAAAGTATATGCTGCAAGAATTGATGGATGTCGTGGAAGAGGAAGACCGAGAAAGGTATGGATGGACCAAATTTTCGAAATAGCGAGTGAATGGGATATCCAGAGTCATAATAAAAGGAGGACTTGTATGAAAAAGGTTATGACTCTGGATGAAATGAAAGAAGTATGCAAGGACAGGAAGAAGTGGCGGCTAATCTGCAATGCTGATTTTTAATGTTGGTTTATTGGCTTGCTACATTTTTTGCATAAGACATTTTTTACTTTTTGTATAGATTTATTTTTAAGGTTTTGTTGTTTTCTTATACTTAAATGTTATTTATTACTCGTATTCCTTGACTTATAGGTTGGTATGAGGCTGACCACCCATACTGTAAAAAATGGTTCACTTTGCCAATGTCACCCCTGTTTCAGGGAATGTCGGCAAGAGTTGCAGGGCTTATGTTCATTTGAGGTTTGGATTTTATTTGTAAGTACACAATCAGCATTTGTAAGCGCGAACTACACGTGTTTGTTTGTGGGCATACATCTGAGAGCTTTGAATGAATATATCCTTGCAACATAGATTATAGATTATAGATTATTCAGGTACCAAGCAGTATCAGACACTAAGATATCGTAAAAAGTATCACAAGCAGTTTTAAGATGTCAAAAGATAATTCAGAGCAGGACGAGCAGTTTGAAGGCATTTCATGACAATAAGAGCAGCTGGAACAATCTAAAAACAAAAGCACCAGTACCAACAAAACAATGCCGTGTGGCAAACGCAGTCATGTTTCATGCCACTGTAAGACAATTGAAAGCAACACAGGTACGCTTAAGAAACTATTACCAGCAAAACGACAAAAAGCAGAAAAAACAAGCTATACACTTCAATGATAATGAACGTGTCAAGCAAGCATGATACACCATCACCAGAAAAATAACGAGCAGAAATAAAAAGCAGGATAAAGACTTTAGCACCTGCACAACAATAGGAAGTAGCACGATCAGGCCTGGGATTCTACCATAAAATTGCCCACTTTTTGTTGTTGTTGTTGGTCAGTTCTCATGGATCTTTTAAAAATCAGAGCAGGGGTAAAGTGTGCTGGCGAAGCCGGATTACAAACTAAAATGCCGTTATCGTGCGCAGAACGAGTAGGCAGGCTATTTAACTTAAATTCGTCTTTCGTGGATTAAAGATATTCGGAACATGAAAATAATTAAATTACCTTTTCATCACAAAATTTATTAAATTAAATCTTAAAGCATTCAATG
Source organism: Agapetus fuscipes (assembly GCA_951799405.1). Lineage (NCBI taxonomy): Eukaryota > Metazoa > Arthropoda > Insecta > Trichoptera > Glossosomatidae > Agapetus > Agapetus fuscipes. The sequence continues at coordinate 8,413,220 of OX637345.1, forward strand.
AAATAAAGAACATTTGGGCAAAAAATTATGGCGAAGCCAGACTAAAACCTGCCCGGAGGGCCTAGCAGCCAACCGTGCGAGAGCGCGGTTTGGTCTGCTAGTCTATTATATAAAAATCTAGGGGGTATTTGCGTCTGTTTTTTCCGAATTTGCAAAAATGTTTTTCCAACAAGTGTTTCTATTGACAAACTGAACTAACGCTCAATTCCAGAATTTTTGGTGTTTGTCCGTTTGTTTGTTTGTTTGTTTGTGTGTTTGTTTGTATATTTGTACCATTATAGGCGCTCAGACCGTTCGCAGCACGATGCTGAAATTTTGCATGCCCCCATAAAGTGTCAGTGGCTAAACAACTGTCAGGGTCCGGATGACGTCACGTGCATATTTCGCATACCTGCGATACAGACTGAAAATTGAAATCTTGCCGCTGGCGGCCATTTTTAATTTACAGGCTTGATATTCGAAACAGTCATGTCTCTTAGTAATTTTAACAACTTTTGGAAGAAACTTTTTCGCAAAAAGTAAATTCTTCAAACAAAATTTGTAAATACCTACATAGAAAAAAATAAAAAATAAAAACTTTCAGGTACCACAACGGGCGCATGCATAAAGTTGGAACATTGAAATTAAGCATGCCACCTGAACATAAACAGACTTACATATTTTTAAAAATACAACAAAATACATGAAGGATTAAGAGTAGCTGCGATACATTTTTTTGGTTTTTTCAACTTTTAACATTCTCCTGGCGTTCATTTTAAAATTCTGAAGATTTATTCTCAGTGATCAAGTTTGATTTGGCTAAAACCAACATTTTTTGAAAGAAAACTTTTTTCAATGACAATTTTTTTCCAACAAAATTTTGAAAAACCTGATTTTCACAAAAAAGTCAAATTTATAAGTAAAAAAATCAACTGTTTTGATGCTACACAAACAATTATAATTTAGCGAAATGTAATGATATGTAATAGGACAATCCCGTCAAGTGTATATTTTGCATACCCGCGATACCAACTAAAAAAATACATTGCTCTGCAGGCGGCCATTTTGAATGTCTAGGCCTCATACTCGAATTTAAAATGCATTTTAGTAAGCCCCATAAATGTTGGAAGAAACTTTTTTTCTACGGCAAATTTCTTTGAACAAATATTTAAAAAGTAAAATTTCATACAAAGTGTCTTATATATATAAAAGAATAAAAAAACTGAATCTTTTTTTTTTAATTTTCAAAAGTATTTTTTTTCTTAGAGTTCTGTCGATGGGTCGAACGTTTTCCCATACTTTGATTTTTTGTAGATTGTGAGTTTAGGCATTTTAAGGTATCTTCAGGTACCAAGCAGTATCAGACACTAAAATATCGTGAAAAGTATCACAAGCAGTTTTAAGATGTCAAAAGATAATTCAGAGCAGGACGAGCAGTTTGAAAGCATTTCATGACAATAAGAGCAGCTGGAACAATCTAAAAACAAAAGCACCAGTACCAACAAAACAATGCCGTATGGCAAACGCAGTCATGTTTCATGCCACTATAAGACAATTGCAAGCAACACAGGTACGCTTAAGATACCATTACCAGCAAAACTAAAAAGAGCAGAAAATACAAGTTATACACTTAAATGATAATGAACGGGTCGAGCATCATTATAAACCATCACCAGAAAAATAAAGAGCAGAAATAAAAAGCAGGATAAAGACTTCAGCACCTGCACAACAATAGGAAGTAGCACAATCAGGCCTGGGATTCTACCATAAAATTGTCCACATTTTGTTGTTGTTGTTGGTCAGTTCTGATGGATCTTTTAAAAATCAGAGCAGGGGTAAAGTGTGCTGGCGAAGCCGGACTTCAAACTAAAATGCCGTTATCGTGCGCAGCACGAGTAGGCAGGCTACTTAACTTAAATTCGTCTGTCGTGGATTAAAGATATTCGGAACATGAAAATCATTCAATTACGTTTTTATCACAACATTTATTAAATTATATCTTAAAGCATTCAATGAAATAAAGAACATATGGGCAAAAAATGATGGCGAAGCCAGACTAAAACCTGCCCGGAGGGCCTAGCAGCCAACCGTGCGAGAGCGCGGTTTGGTCTGCTAGTATGTATATATATTCGCACTAGCGGTTAACCGTCTAGGCGGCTAACCGCGCGGCCTGCCGCTTTTCTAATTTAGTAGCAACCGCTGGTGATCGTACGCACTAGAACCGCCATGAATTTGAACTGCAGCGGTTGAATGGAGAGCTGCGGCCCGCATCGCGGCTGGCCGCCATCATGTCTATACGCACTAGCGGTTCAGTTTTGGCGGTTACTAGCGGTTCAAATTCGATAACGCAAATTCTTCGTTGCCTATGGGATACATGTCTCGCTGCTTTGTGAAATAGGTTCTGGCTCTCGTATATCAAATTGTTTTTTTTGCATTTTGTCATAAAAAGCTGAATTTTTAAATATTGACGTGTCACTAAATTTACCAGAAACTCCAATATCAACCATAACAAATTTGTAATTACTGTCGCATATCGCTAATGAACTCAACACGTCTTCGAGCGGTCCAACCGCTTAACGCGGTTTCATGGCGGTTGGCCGCTATAGCGGTCAGCCGCTGTGAAAACTGTCAGGCGGTTGGACCGCTCAAACGAACCGCCTAAGCGGCCAGCCACTAGTGCGTAAGGCCCCTAAGGACCTAATATATTTATTAGAAAACCATTACAGACATATTAATACCTTTTTACAAAATTAAATTTTGTCTTCTAGCTTCCTTTGCAGCTAATCTAATCTAATCTAAGCTGCAAAGATATATATCATTTAAGATTTATATTAAATGCATTCCCACAAGCAGACATGTATAATTTTGCGCTAACACATGCTGCATGTGGGCCTACAATATAAAAACCCAATCTCAAATGAACATAAGCCCTGCAACTCTTGCCGTCCTTCCCTTAAACAGGGGTGACATGGGCTGTACTGTACTGTATCCTGCCGCCGTTCCCCAAGGGGTGGCCGGTACCTCCGCAGATGCGCCTCCACTTTTTTCTGTCCTTACAAACCACTTTCATTTCCTCAATATTCATCACCTTTTTCATACATACTCTTCTCTTATTCTCACTCTGCAGGTTCCATTCTTTCGCAATCTCACCTATTTGGTCTAACCATTCTTTCCTCGGCCTTCCCCTTCCGCGCTTTCCTCTGACATTTCCTTTGTACACTTTCTTCGTTAGTCGTTCATCATCCATTCTTTCGAGATGTCCATCCATCTCCATCTCATCGTACTTTTTTGTACTTTCATTCTCATATTCTCTTTTATACCACACTCGTTCATCACCCAATGATTACGTACTCTATCATTCAGTGTCTTTCCAGCCATTGCTCTCAGGTAAGCCATTTCAACCGTACATACTTTACTCAGCTCACATTCATTAACTGTCCACGCCTCACTTCCATACATCAATGTCGGAACCAATATGCCATTGTGGACCGCCAATCTCATATTCTTCGTAAGTTTCCTATTTCTTGCAATTCTTCCAATCGTTCCCATTACACTTCTTCCTCTACTAGCGCGCTTTTCCAATTCTTTCGTCAATTTCCCATTCGACTCAAACTTGCTTCCCAGATAATCAAATTCTTTCACGACCTCCACTCTTGTTTCATTCAGTCTTATCTCAATTTCCTCGCATTTCTCAGTACTGTCAAACACTAATACTTTCGTCTTACTGGCATTCACTTTTAAACCATTCTTACTAAAAGCATCATTCATTTTGGTGAGTATCATCTGGAGCTCCTCCGCTGTATCAGCCAACACTACGGCATCGTCAGTATAGAGAAGAACTCCAACATTCGTCTTACCCACTTGCACACCATCTAAATCTAAATCTAAGCTGCAAAGATATGTATCATTTGAGATTCATATTAAATGCATTCCCACAAGCAGACATGCATAATTTCGCGCTTACACATGCCGCATGTGGACCTACAATATAAAAAACCCAACCTCAAATGAACATAAGCGCTGCAACTCTTGCTGACCTTCCCTGAAGCAGGGGTGACATTGGCAAAGTGAACCATTAATAACCATAATGAGAAATTTCTGCTTCTTTCATACAATTGTCCATGATTATGTTAAATAACCACGGACTCATTACACACCCCTGTCGTACTCCCTTGTAAACATCAAACCATTCGCTACATTTACCATCCACTCTTACACACGCCAAACTATTTTCATAGATGGCGCGTATTCCATTCAGAAGCTTGCCGTTCACACCGTACTTTAGGAGTACTTTCCACATCATACCTCTGTCCACCGAGTCAAAAGCCTTCTCGAGATCCACAAAAGCCGTGTAGACCTTCCGACCCACAGCCAGATGTTTTTCAACAATCTGTCTGAGAGTGAAGATCTGGTCTACACACCCTCTTCCTGGCATAAAGCCAGTCTGGATATCAGAAACCCCATGACCGGTAGACAGTCTCACTTTTTTTATGAGAACCTTACACAATACTTTACCAGCTATACTGAGAAGACTGATGGGCCTGAAATTTTGGCAGTCCTTTTTGTCACCTTTTCCTTTGTAGATAGGAACAATGACCGCCTTTTTCCAGTCCATCGGCACTATCCTCTCTTTCACACACATCTTGCACAGTTCAAACATCCATTCAACCATGCATTCCCCAGCACATTTGATCATCTCAGCATTGTGAACCATTTTTTTTTTTACAGTTTGGGTGGTCAGCCGTATACCAACCTGTAAGTCAAGTAACATACATGACAAATTACATTTTTTTTTTAATCAACAAATAACAATATATACTTACATGGACACCAAAAAAAAAACTAAATCACAAAACCAATTTCACTTTAATAAACCCTAGCCGCCAACATTACAGATCAACCGCCATTTCTTTCTATCCTTACATACTTCTTTCATTTCCTCCAGAGTCATAACCTTCTTCATACAAGCTCTTCTTTTATTATGACTCTGGATATTCCATTCATTCGCAATTTCGGATATTTGGTCCATCCATACCTTTCTCGGTCTTCCTCTACCACGACATCCATCTATTCTACCAACATATACTTTCTTCGTCAGTCTTTCCTCATTCATTCTCTCCATATGCCCAAACCATCTTAACCTTTTCGATTCTGAATTTATTTGCTACATACGCACCGCCAGAACGGAATACTTTTTTGAGGTTATTTTTTTACACATAAATTGATTTCCTACCTTAATTAAGTACTTGATGAAACTTCAAAATTTGTGAAAAAGTATATTCATTAGTTATCCAGGAACACAAATCACAAACTTTCAACACATGTTTTCACTTGTTGTTTTATATAAAAACAAGTAAATCACAATAATATTACTTAAAAGTATATATTAAAGGCACATTCCATAACTAGATTTTATATCCATTAGGTTTTAAATGATTTTTTTACTCACTTAAATACTCGTCACTAAAGAGAAAAATATATTAGTTATTTTACAAAAAAACAAAAAACGTAAACAGTTATATCTATCTGAATAGAGTATACTTGCCTGGATTTTGTTTATAAACATTGGTACACACGCGCGGGACGAGAGATCAAGCTGTTCTGACGAAATATTTGAGAAAGAATATTTTCAAAATATGTATAATATGAGATTTTATTCGTGTACCTATAATGTAAGCAACAAAAAAGTTTGAAAAATTTGAACACCGATGTCAGGGGAAGCTTTAAACTTCGGTGACATGGATAGATGCCAGCCGCACTGTATGCAAGTTACGTCATGACATCTATGCATGCCAGCCGCAGCCAAAGGGTTAACAAACTTCTTTTAATCTTCACTTTCACACTTTCTCTTGCACCACATTCTTCTCTTACAAAATCATTCCTCACCCTGTCACTCCGTTTTTTCCCAATCATACTTTTTAGAAAGTCCATTTCAACAGTATGGACTTAACTAATGTCACTTTCATTCAACGTCCAGACTTCGCTTCCATTCAAGGTGGGTAAAAGTATGCCACTGTGTACCACCGAACAAACAGCGAACAAATCAATTACCTCTTCGGTGTCAATGTCAATTCTGCGGTGGATTGACATAACGCCAAACCGTTTAGTCCTTCCTGGCGTTTCTCAAATAAGTTTTGAGGCGTTTCAGAGAAAAGAAAGTCCTTTCAGGAGTACATGTAGAAACAGGCAGTGTCGCCAAAATCTTTAAAAGTTGGTGAATGTTAGGAAATAAGGCCTGGTTGCATTCTCTGAGAGCTTCAATAGCACCTGCTGGTCGATTTAGTTCAGATTCTTCCACCCATTTTATCCGTCACATGTCTAATTCAGCTTTTACAAAGTCCCATTCCAATTTTTTTTTAGGAGCTCAAAGTAGTTTTCTTGATAATTCTGATTAATTTGTTCTTTGCAAAACACAGACGGAATTAAAATGTTGAGAGAATATAATGTGGCTTTATGATTTGGAAATCTCAACTGAAGCTGTTCAATGAAATCTCTAGGGATTAATCCCCCTATGATCCCCCCCTGGCTACGGCCTTGACCACGGCCATTCTTTCCTACCGAATTTTGGTAATATTTGTATGAAGTTAGGTTTAAGTTAGAATTACGGTCGTTTGACAATTATATTAATTTTTAAATATGAACAAATTTCAAAACTTAATTTAAATCAGATATTAACGAACCGTTTAGAGAGAACTTACATCATTCTCGACGTTTCGTCACATCCTCTCTGCACGACAATCTGTCGTGCAGAGAGGATGTTCTCCTGAAGACGTCGGCTACGTCGCTGACGAAACGTCGAGAATGATGTAAGTTCTCTCTAACCGGTTCGTTAATATCCAATTTAAATTAAGTTTTGAAATTTGTTCAGTTTTAAAAATTAATAGGTATAATTGTCATATTTGTATGAAGACTAATCAGCTGTTCACTTGCGGCCATCTTGGATTGACAGGTCTTCATACAAATGCATCATTAGTTTGTCAAAGCGAGCTCAACGGGGGATTAAAATGTCTAAGAATAGCCCAGATTGGGTTTTAAAGAATCCTTCAAAATTGGATTTACCCAACAGTGATGCATTTTCAGGGAGTCGTTGATGCTGAGAAATGCATATTCTGATAACAAAGCAAAAATAGTTACAAATATGCAACAATAAATATGTATGAATTTTTACTAAGTGACAAAGTTTTTACAAATTTTACTGCGCAATACATAAGTGGACTAAAAATGCTACACGATAAAAATGTTAAAGATGAAATAAATACCTTTATTTAATAATTAATTGACAATAAACATTTTCCCTTTAAAGTACACTGCACAATAACACAATGACAAATCAAACCACGTGACTTGTCAGTGGCCAGAGTATATAGGTACTTAGAGAAGCCACTCTATGGCTTTGGGGTAGGTCCGTACTTCGAAACCCCCCTTCCCCGTCTTTCTTGCTTCACTGCCTTACATCACACTTTTCCGACTTTGATCTTGTATGCATGTGTGTATAAACACGCGGCACGCGGGTACACCCACACCACTATATTCATATAATATTATCTGCCATGATTATTATTATGGATGAATATTATTTTATTGCTTTAAAGCTATCAAAATTAAACACTTATATTTTGCACAATATTTATTTATTCTAGAAAGATTAGTCATACAATCACAAAAATACAAACTGTGTAAAGAAAAAAATTAATAAAAAAACTCAATGTAAAAAACACAAATGATATGGCAAAAATAAACGTAGTAGCTAAACAATCTAATAGGCACCTGTCGGAGAAGATATTGTCAAGGACACTGGCATTCTGTATCCGTATTTCTTGCAAAAGTTTTGGATCCCCGATGATTGTCCCCTAATGATGGCCTGAGGACCGGAAATGTTTATAATATGAAATCTATACACTTGAATTTCACTTTCTTCGGCTCACCAGCCGACAGCCTACAAGGCTCAGGGACACCTGCACCACTCTGCGTTGTGCTGCTTCCCTCCATGGTCGCCTCACTCCCAAAACTTCGGCGTTGGCTTCGACGTTCTCTGCCCACCGCACCCTGAGACGTCCCGAGTGTTCTAACGCCTGAGGGGGCACCATCCAAGACAGTTCTGATAATCCTGGAGTCTTCTGCACGTGCTACGTGTCCGGCCACTGGAGTCTTCTTGATTTCATTACTCTCTGCACTCTTCAATAAAAGTGAAAATAAAACAGTTAATTTCAAATACGCTTGACCGCTTGACGTTTGAGGCCGACTGGCGCCAAGCAGGCGGGTGGGGTGTTTATGGCTGTTATCGCTGCGCAAATCCTACACACAGTTCAACCATCATTTAAAAATATTTTTTCATCAGTTTTTTTTAATAAAAAATGTGCTGTACTGTACTGTATCCTGCCGCCGTTCCACTAGGGGTGGCCGGTACCTCCGCAGATGCGCCTCCACTTTTTTCTGTCCTTACAAACCACTTTCATTTCCTCAATATTCATCACCTTTTTCATACATACTCTTCTCTTATTTTCACTCTGCAGGTTTCATTCTTTCGCAATCTCACCTATTTGGTCTAACCATTCTTTCCTCGGCCTTCCCCTTCCGCGCTTTCCTCTGACATTTCCTTTGTACACTTTCTTCGTTAGTCGTTCATCATCCATTCTTTCGAGATGTCCGAACCATCTCATCGTACTTTTTTGTACTTTCATTCTCATAGTCTCTTTTATACCACACTCGTTCATCACCCAATCATTACGTACTCTATCATTCAGTGTTTTTCCAGCCATTGCTCTCAGGTAAGCCATTTCAACCGTACATACTTTACTCAGCTCACATTCATTAACTGTCCACGCCTCACTTCCATACATCAATGTCGGAACCAATATACCATTGTGGACCGCCAATCTCATATTCTTCGTAAGTTTCCTATTTCTTGCAATTCTTCCAATCGTTCCCATTACACTTCTTCCTCTACTAGCACGCTTTTCCAATTCTTTCGTCAATTTCCCATTCGACTCAAACTTGCTTCCCAGATAATCAAATTCTTTCACGACCTCCACTCTTGTTTCATTCAGTCTTATCTCAATTTCCTCGCATTCCTCAGTCCTGTCAAACACTAATACTTTCGTCTTACTGGCATTCACTTTTAAACCGTTCTTACTAAAAGCATCATTCATTTTGGTGAGTATCATCTGGAGCTCCTCCGCTGTATCAGCCAACACTACGGCATCGTCAGCATAGAGAAGAACTCCAACATTCGTCTCACCCACTTTCACACCATAATGAGAAATTTCTGCTTCTTTCATACAATTGTCCATCTAATCTAATCTAATCTAAGTTGCAAAGATATGTTACATTGGAGAATCACATTACATGCATTCTCGCAACCAGACACGTACAAGTTCGCGCTTGCACATGCCTCATGTGAACCTACAACATAAAAACCAAATCTCAAATGGACATACACCCTGCAACTCTTGCCGTCCTTCCCTGAGACAGGGGTGACATTGGCAAAGTGAACCATTTTTACAGCATGGGTGGTCAGCCGCATACCAACCTATAAGTCAAGGAACACACACACACGACAAATTACATTTTATACATCACTAAATAATAAAATCCAAATACAAAATATCCATTTACAAATAAAAACAAATTCCAATTTAATAAACCCTAGCCGCCAACATTACAGATCAACCGCCATTTCTTTCTGTCCTTACATACTTCTTTCATTTCCTCCAGAGCCATGATTATGTTAAATAACCACGGACTCATTACACACCCCTGTCTTACTCCCTTGTAAACATCAAACCATTCGCTACATTTACCATCCACTCTTACACACGCCAAACTAATTTCATAGATGGCGCGTATTCCATTCAGAAGCTTGCCGTTCACACCGTACTTTAGGAGTACTTTCCACATCATACCTCTGTCCACCGAGTCAAAAGCCTTCTCGAGATCCACAAAAGCCGTGTAGACCTTCCGACCCACAGCCAGATGTTTTTCAACAATCTGTCTGAGAGTGAAGATCTGGTCTACACACCCTCTTCCTGGCATAAAGCCAGTCTGGATATCAGAAACCCCATGACCGGTAGACAGTCTCACTTTTTTTATGAGAACCTTACACAATACTTTACCAGCTATACTGAGAAGACTGATGGGCCTGAAATTTTGGCAGTCCTTTTTGTCACCCTTTCCTTTGTAGATAGGAACAATGACCGCCTTTTTCCAGTCCATCGGCACTTTACTCTCTTTCACACACATCTTGCACAGTTCAAACATCCATTCAACCATGCACTCCCCAGCACATTTGATCATCTCAGCATTCACACCATCATTCCCAGCAGCTTTTCCATTCTTCAGTTCTTTTATACTTATTATCACATCCTCTTTCACAATTTCTTCATCGCTGTCATTATATTCAACATCATAATAGTCTCTTTCGCCCTGGCCATATAAAATTTTAAAATATTCATTCCATCTCTTCCTTACATCACTTTCGTCCCACAGCAAGATTCCCTCAGCGTTTTTAATGCCTGGGGTGGTTGATCCGCGACTTTCGTTTTTATCACGTACCCAGCTCCAGAATGATTTTTTATTGGTGAGGAAATTCTGCTGCGCTCTCTCATTTTCCTTACTTTCTATTTTCATCTTACTCTCAAAGACGACGGTTTTGGCTTTTCGTTTTGCTTGCTTATATATCTCTTCTAGAGCTTGATTTTTCCTATCATTCAGCCATCTATTAAAAGCATTCTTCTTCTGTTCAATAGCTTCTCTCACTTCGTCATTCCACCATGCATCACCTCTTCTTTTACAGACCTTCGCTTCACCACAAACAGATTTCGCACATTCAATCATATTTTCTTTCATTTTTGACCACATTTTTTCAACACATCCTTCTTCTTTTGTTTTTTTTTTAACTCATCGTGGTTAAGTCTTTCATTCATCTCACATTTGTACTTTTCTTTTATACTTACATCATTCATTTTTTCAACTTTTATTCGCTTCATACTCACCAATTCCTTTTGTGCTCTTCTTTTTACATCTCCTATCATTATTCTCGAGCACAGCAAATAGTGGTCTGTGTTCAGCACAGCTCCACGGTATACTCGAGAGTCTCTTACATCCCCTCTCATTCTTTCATCCACACAGATGTAGTCAATAATTGTACGGTTGCCCGCTCTGTTCTGCCACGTATACAAATGTATACTTTTGTGGTTGAACCAGGTATTCGACGTAAAGAGTCTATGCTCCATACATAAGCTTATTAGCGCTCTACCGTTATCATTGGCTACACCTTTACCACTCGGTCCTACCACATTTTCGCTATCATCTTGTCTCATACCTACCCATCCATTAAAATCTCCTAGTAGAATCGTTCTTTCATTCTCTTCTTTCTGTCTCATAACAATGTTAACTTTCTCCCAGAATTCTTCTTTCACTACCCTGCATTCCGAGTCCACTGGGGCGTAGCACGCAATCAGTAGAACTTTCATCCGTCCAAATCTCATTCTCACTAACAATATTCTCGGGGAGACTCTTTCATACTTAGTAATACAACCTTTCGCTTTTTCATCAATGATAACACCTACACCCTGTCTCTTGTATCCATCTTTCACCCCACACCATACAAAAAATTCACCATTTACCATTTCCTTTTCTCCATCTCCTATCATTTTCGTCTCAGTCACACAAAGAACTTTTATTCCTCTCTCTTTCATAATATTTGAGATTTCCCTCTCTTTACAGTCATTCCAGTCCCTCACGTTCCACGTTGCAAACTTCCATTCCTCTTTCTTCGCATACTTTCTTCTCACACATTCTTTTCGTCGCTCGCACGCGCGTCGCTCATAATAAAAGAAGAGCTTGTATGAAGAAGGTTATGACTCTGGAGGAAATGAAAGAAGTATGTAAGGATAGAAAGAAATGGCGGTTGATCTGTGATGTTGGCGGCTGAGGTTTGTTAAAGTAAAATTGGTTTTATGATTTAGTTTTTATGTCCATGTATATATTGTGATTTATTGTTTTTAAAAAATGTAATTTGTCATGTATGTTCCTTGACTTATAGGTTGTTATGCGGCTGACCACCCATAATGTAAAAATTGGTTCACTTTGCCAATGTCACCTCTGTTTCAGGGAAGGACGGCAAGAGTTGCAAGGCTTATGTTCATTTGAGATTGGGTTTTTATATTGTAGGTCCACATGCGGCATGTGTTAGCGCGAAATTATACATATCTGCTTGTGGGAATGCATTTAATATAAAACTTAAATGATATATATCTTTGCAGCTTAGATTAGATTAGCACACTTCTTCAGCCTTCCTGACAGAATCAGCTTTGACGCCTCTACAGAGGCCATTTGCAACAAAGTGCAATTTAATAAATACTAAACAATGAAAAGTTTATTTACACGGAAACTCTTTTTTTAAATGAATTACAGTAGGTAAATATAAATCATGAATTCAGATTTATTTACGCTCATTCTGATTTCAGTTAAAATACCACTTCTTCCCCTTCCTCCTTACTCCTCTTGATACTTCACTCAAACCAAGATGGATTCCAATATGGCTACCGATATTATAAAACAAGGTTACCAGTAGCAAAATACTAGTTAACGGGGTCTGGTGGCGATTATAGTCACAGAGTATATAGGTACTTAGAGAAGCCACTCTATAGCTTTGAGGTAGGTACGTACTTCGAAACCCCCTTCCCCGTCTTTCTTGCTTCGCTGCCTCAACAAGTACCTATTCGGACTTTGATTTTGTATGCATGTGTGTATAAACACGCGACAGGCGGGTACACCCACACCACTATATTAATATATTATTATCTGCCCTGATATTATTAATAAATATTATTATCATTGCTAAAGCTGTCAAAATAAAACGATTATATTTTGCACAATATTTATTTATTCAAAAAAGATTAGTCATACAATCACAAAAATATAGGTACACTGTGCAAAGAAAAAAAAAAATAAAAAACACAAATGATATGGCAAAAATAAACTAAGTAGGTATGTAAACAATCAAATAGGCACCTGCCAGAGAAGATAATATTGTCAAGGACACTGGCATTCTGTATCTGTATTTCTTGCAAAAGTTTTGGATCCCTGATGATTGTCCTGATGATGGTCTGAGGACTGGAAATGTTTATAATATGAAATCTATACACTTTACTTTCACTTCCTTCGGCTCATCAGCCTTAAAGGATCCAAGGACTCCTGCACCACAATCCTCCAGGACTCTGCCTTGTGCTGCTTCCCTCCATGGTCCCCTCACTCCCAAAACTTCGGCGTCAGCTTCGAAGTTCTCTGCCCACCGCATCCTCGTCTACGTGGTTAACACCTGAGGGGGCACCATCCAAGACAGTTCTGATGATCCTGGAGTCTTCTGCACGTGCTACATTTCCGGACACTGGAGTCTTCTTGATTTCATTAATCTCTACACTCTCTTCAATTGCAGTGAAAATATAACAGTTAATTTTAAATACGCTTAATGGGGCTTCCACACGCTTGCCAACCCATCTCAAGTCAAGCGCACAGTGTGTCGTCTAGAACATGCTAGCTGGACAAAATTTTGTCTAATGGACTCATTTTGCCCAGCTAGCATGTTCTAGACGACACACTGTGCACTTGGCTTGTAGCCAAGCGCACAGTGTGTCGTCTAGAACATGCTAGCTGGACAAAATTAGTCAATTAGACAAAATTTTGTCCAGCTAGCATGTTCTAGACGACACACTGTGCGCTTGACTTGAGATGGGTTGGCAAGCGTGTGGAAGCCCCATGACGCATTGACGTTCACAGAGTTGACGTGAGTTGTATAATATGGGTATCGCCGTCGAAATTTGTACCTTTTGTCTTGTGCGTGTGTCCCCTAATGATTTTCAGCTTTTTCATAAAAACTGGTGATCTCTACTGAATTCTAAAATTATCAGAGTAAAGTAAATAAAAAGCGTATCGAAATACAAAAAAAAACTGCAAAAAGCATTAAGTGGCGATGTAATTAAAAAATAAAACAAAAACGCCTTTTTTCCATTCCCATACAAATTTTACATGTCCGCAACCCGTTTTTGACCCTTTGATGGCATGATACGATCAAAATAGTCAAACGTTTTTAAAGTTGAGTATTTTTGCATATACCTTAGTAAAGTATCTTTCATTTTCTGTACTAGCCACAATAATATTTACTTATTTAAACACGAAATATTGATTGCTAAGGGTTGTCTCCATTTTTGGCTCCGAAATTTTTCTTTTGGTATGTTACCAACTGACAAAAATCTTGCAATCTTAAGTATTTGTTCACGTATGGTAACTCTTTGATGCAGTGTGGACAACACAAAAAAACTCATTCGATACCTTCATTTTCTTCTGAGAACGTTTACATCAGACTCGGGAATTTGTCGTGAGTGTTTTGAGTGGAAGTTAGCTTGGCATTATTAAGGTATGTATTCGAATATGTTGTCAGTTGTATATTTTTTACTTAGATCCATTAATTCTTCTAATGATTGTATGTTTTTATCATTGCTGACAGTATTATTTTTCAAATGGCACAAGTTTAAGGTAATGTCGGGCGGTTTTTTATTTACAATCTTTACCGTATGTTACCAGTATTAAGGTGTATTCACGTAGGTTTAAAAAAATACACCTACTTACCGTTAATTTATGGTTGACTAAGAAATAACATTTACGTACCTAATTGAAACATAAAACTATCTAATCAACCTTACTACATGCTATTAATATTTTAAATGCACCGTTTGATGTTTGTTTTTCAAAATAGCAAAAAGGTTTATTCCGTGATCTGTGGGCTAAACGATTAAATGAAATTTGGACCACAGAGGTACCTAATTTTTATATCGGTGCTGGATACTGTGAAAAATGTACGCAAAAAAAACATTGCCTATCTATCTAAATCTATGATAATCTATAATCTAAGTTACAAAAATATATTGCATTTAAGACTTTAAGTTCGTACTTAAACATGCTGCATGTGAACCTACAATATAAAACCCAATCTCAAATGAACATAAACCCTGCAACTCTTGCCAACCTTACCTGACACAATGGTAACATTGGTAAAGTGAACCATTTTTTACAGTATGAGTGGTCAGCTTCATACTAACCTATAAGTCAAGGAAACTTATTGAAATACAATAAACGAACGATTTTAGGTAGTTATTAAATGTGCGTATTCATATTTTTATTAAACATTCATAGACAAACAACATTCATATTTATAGACATTCAAAATGGTGCTCTTATATTTTTACTGAACAGTGTTTACGAACTGCTATAAAATCCTGTATTCGTCGTCGAAAAAATAAATGAGATATCGAAATGTAAAAAAACCTAATTTTTCGAACCTGTCCGTCATTTTGAATAGACCTTAATTTAACTCACGATGTTTTCGTTTTCTTGAATCTTGCCGGTCGACAGTTATGGTACAAATTTAAACGGCGTTACCCATATAGAGAGCTGAGTTCCTAATATTTCTTTGTATTTCCGGTTTTATCGAGATACTAGCATCACGTAGTGTTAAGAGCATTAACCACGACGTGTGCGTGTACGTGTGAGTGTGTTAGTGCACTTATACACACGCGCTATGCCATGCTCCTATAATATTATTTCATATTATTATTATTCCATACTTACTCCCATTTCGTACAAAAAATAAAACAAAAAGTGAATATTTACGTGTTTTATTTATTGGCAGATAAGATACAAGATCAGATACAAAAATTATTATGTTTTTTTTAAATCTATTGTTGTATCAGAAATATAACATAAAGTATGTAGGAATAGTTTAAGACAGTTTTCTATTTTGGTACTAAAGTTATTGATTGGCAGGTCAGTGAGGTTGACAACATAATTATCATCTAAAAAAATGGTTGAATTATGCCAATTGAGGGAAAGGCGGCCAAATTATCAAATTACTTTCCTTATATGGGTATAATAATTGCAATTAACCAACATAATATGGTTGCTTGCGCATGTGCATGAGATGCGGACTCAAAATTTTAATTCATCTTTGCAATTTTCAATCAAAATATCCTTATTTAAAGAATTTTTGGACCTTGGTAAGCAATTATTAAAGTAACAATGATTTATTTTGACACTTTTCTCCAAATCACAACACAACAAAATCACAAAACATTTTTTCACATTTTTCACAGCTGTATAGTCTAGTGGTTGACGCCACAGACTCAATATGCGAAGGTCTTGAGTTCGGTTCCCAGCGGAGAACATAAACAGCGTTCAGCAAATGAATAAAATAACAATACCAATGTCATTTTATGAGTAGCGGTCCATATAATCTTCCCGGCGGATTTCTTATAAAATTTCTTCGGAGTGGAAGCGGCAATACACGTACATTGGTTCAAATTGAGACACTTCCTGGACCGCTTTCACCTGCGGCTTGAATTTTTCTGGTCGAGAAAAACATCCCACCTGCAAAAAAACAATATGATAAAATATCGTATCCGATGTTTGAAATGAACTTCACCATATAATAATAAGTGTAATATTACCTTCTCTACGAATACAACTTGCAGCGATGGAATATAATGTCCTTTTTACCACAGAGTATTGTAGGTTTATAGAGGGCGGTCTTAGAACAAAAAAAATGTAACCAAGTAGTATTATTTATATATGAAACGATGGGTAGCGCCAGTAACTACCCTACGTGTCTAGACAATACTAAATTATCATCATAATATCATTCTATATTATTACTGTTCTACTCAGTTGGCGAAGTAAATAAAAACAATTGAAGCTGATGGTAAAACATATTTTATTTAAAAAAAAAACTTCAAATAGCACAACTTAATTACATTACAACAATTGATTATAAATTACATTTATGTTATAAATACATTTTCTTCTTTTTTAATGTGTTATTACTTATTTTTCTATCATAATATATACATTGTGACTTGCTCAATTAAAATTTAATAATTATGTCCATAATCTGATGTTGAAAAGATATATCACATTTAAGATTTACACTAAATGTATTCCCACAAGAAGACACATTTCACACTTATAAAGTACAACTTTTCTAAAAAAACAGTTCTTCATTTCATACAAAAAGTACAGTCCTTCATTTCATACAAAAAGTACAGTTCACCCAAACTTTTTGTTTTTTCCAGTAAGTACATTACTAATCGGGAAATAGAAACGAATCCGATTACTTTAACTCCGTGTTAAAACAATGAGGTACACAACAACGGCGACTGGACATTGTAAATTGCCAAATCACAAAATTTAAAGAATTTTCAAAAGGGAAGCGCTCCTTGCGTAGATTGCAAAAACACAAATGGCAGACACATGGGGACTGGCGGTATACCTCGTGACCAGACATGTGACCCAATCGGAGCTCTGATTGGTCGGAGAAACCGTGACTGTGAATAACTACCCAAATAATGTTGCCAGGAACCAAAATATGCCCTAAGTTTCCTAGGCATGCTTTTTACTGAATAGTTCACGTTTTTAGATCGAAGACAAACTTTTTAACTCCGCGTGGAATCTGCTCTGGGGGGAAGTACGGAAATGGCTGGGTTTTGCTACATGCAGAGCGAGCGTAGTAATAATATTTCACTTTATAATTTGACCATGAATTAGACACGGCGATTTAAACAAAATTTCATAAACCAGTGAAGTTATAAGTTTTACAGATTCCTGTATTTATATTTCCTAATATCTGCCTTCATTGACCCAAAACTTGAACAAAAATGGTGATTAAGACGCACGATCCTTTAGTCAAACTGAGATATTAGCGCCTCTACTTATAAGAGCAGTCAAAGCTCTTTATAACGATAGGTAGGTCCGACTTTTCCGGGTGTGAGTTGACGTTTGAGACGATCGACGGCGTCTAACAGGCCGGTGCTAAGCACAGTTCAACCATCATTAAATATATATTTATTAATCAGTTTTTTATAAAAAAAACAGTAATTTAATAAATAATAAACAATACAAAGTTAATTAACACTTAAACTCTTTTTTTAAATGAATAACAGTAGGTAAATATAAATCATTATTTTAATTTTATTTACGCTCATTCTGATTTCAGTTAAAAAAAAACACCTCTTCTCCTTCCTCCTTACTCCTTCCCATTGTACCTAAGTATGTCCACATCCAAGATGGATTCCAATATGGCTACCGATATTATAAAACAAGGTTACCAGTAGCAAAATAATAGTTAACGGGGTCTGATTATAGTATACTTATTAAGGCTCAGTTTAGACACACGAAATTTTTTTGAAAAAGTTTCGATAGTGACGTCAGACAGCGATTTTTAGCGGTAACTATCGGTTTTTCGTCTTCACACACATTTGAACAAAATATTTTTTGAACAAAACAGAATCTTTTTCTTCTAATGGCATTTAGCTGTTGCGGTTTATTCAAACATCGAATGGGATTAAAATAATGTAGGAATTAAATTATTTTAATACGTGTTAACTTTAACTATGCGTCGGTAAAAAAAAAGAATCATACAGATAATTTAAAATTCATCGTGGTGTTGTACAAACTGGCTGAATATTCCAATGTTAGTTGTGAAAATATATTACGGGTTCTTAACCTCAAAAATATTTTTATGAAACAGAATGCAAAATATTGCATTGGTATTTTATATTGTGTTCACATTATATTGTGTCATTGTTTTTGGCGCTTATTTGCCGAGACCAACATTAAATTTAAAACTTCTCTTACGACTGAAATTATTTACGACTTATAAAAATAGTTGATTAACATGTTTCTTCCGTGAAAAGTTTCACGGGGGTATTTGCAATAGTGAGGAGTTTGGTAAAAAGTGTATTATTTTGTTAGATTACGATAAGCATACAAACAAGGGCCTAATTTCAAGTCCAAAATAAATTTATATAATTTTAAATTTGAAAAAGATCTTTTGAAAATTTTGACCGGTTTTGAAACGGATGTGCGATCCGTCAACGAAATTTGTAGACCCCGTGACGTCATTTTCTTGTATCGACAACGCTGCTGGTATTGCGATGGCTATAAAAAGTCAAAGAAAATGACGTCACAGCCGAAAATTCAATCCAAGGAGCGTTTTGGCGCGTAAATTCAAACTTCATTTTTTGAACATGAATAACTTTGTAAAAAATGCAAGTAAAAATAAAATTCAAGAAGTTTTATGATAAGCAAATATAAAGGAATTTAAATCCACAAGAATTTTTTTTTGTGAAATTTCCCTAATAACACCGTCGTGAAATAAAATTGTTTTTAAGCCAAAAGTAAGAACAAACTCAATTAAATTATTACCTACTTCCTTTTTCTTTTCAAGGGGTTAACAATGATTTTATATTTTCCAAATTGTTTTTAGTTTTCACAGAAAATAAAGGTTTTCGAGTTTTAAATTAACAAAAAAATTTAAAATACCCACCAACATTGTCGAGTCCATAGCATTATTGTCTTTGACTTTTCAGACATTTTAACCTTACTCTGTGATTTTAACTCCGAAGTGGAAATGTCTGACAACTGTCTGACCAAAATTACGAAATAAGCGGGTCATGCGGCATTTTTTAAAAATCATCATTTGATTACTCGTATTCCTTGACTTATAGGTTGGTATGAGGCTGACCACCCATACTGTAAAAAATGGTTCACTTTGCCAATGTCACCCCTGTTTCAGGGAATGTCGGCAGGAGTTGCAGGGCTTATGTTCATTTGAGTTTGGATTTTATTTGTAAGTACACATTCAGCATTTGTAAGCGCGAACTACACGTGTTTGTTTGTGGGCATACATCTGAGAGCTTTAAATGAATATATGCTTGCAACTTAGATTATAGATATAGATTATAGATATAGTGTCAGGTAGCTAGCATACCAGATAGCTACCTGTGGAAAAAAAAGAAGAAGAAGAAGACATGATCTGTCAAAACATTATACCTGTCAAAGGAAAAATAATGTCATTACCAACTTGAAAGAAATTGAGGCGCATCTTTAGCCACAGAAATTGAGCCGGATCAAGATTAGAGGAAGAAGACAGGCTGAGATTGACAGTTAGGAGGGAAACACTTAAAATCCCCCGTTAAGCTCCGCATCGCGCTGGTAGGGAGTTTATAAAAGGCGTCGACCTCCCACAATCTGGGACACAAGCTCTTCAACACCTGAACCAATAGCACTGACCAGGCGTGGCCAAAAACATCTATCTGCGGAGGCTTGAGTCGCCGTTATTGCCTGCACTACACAGCCCCTGGCCGCGCCTGGGTCCCCCGTGGCGGATTCCTCGGAAGGAAGGAGCCCCTGCTTTCTACCCATCGCCAGCGCCCGCTTGGCTACTCGATATCCGGAGCCCCGTGCCCAAAGTTCCTCAGGAGGACGGAGCGCCTGCCCCGTCCAGCCGAGCGCTCCCGTCTTATCGCTGGCTGAGCCCCGTGCCGCAATTCCTCCGGAGTGTGGAGCCCCGACATCCCGCCAAAAGCGTGGCCGTGCCCGAGGCCGGCGCCCCAGCATCGACTACCCGCATCCCAGCATCAAGACTTCTCTCCGTCCTCGTGAGCTAATCAAACCCTTTAAATACATTATCTAATTAAACTTAGAACCAGTCAGTCGTGCAGTTTAGCGTGGTGATGCTCTCATTTCTCATAATTTAAAATAAATCCCGTCTTTCCTTTACCCGGTTTTTCTCTCCATCACCTATATTTTTGAACCTCTTTAGCATCAGTGGAAAGCGAGCAAGGTGTTGGGCCTGAACACCACCCTGAGGAGTCTTGTGCTAGCCGGGCAACTGCAAAAGCGCGCCACCTAACCTCAAAGGAGCCCCCTGTCCGTTGTCGGAATCCTAACCTCAAAGAGGTGACGGTTCGCGGCAGCGCGGGGGCCCAGCAGGGCCGCGCTTCCAATCTCTTCATTACAATAGATTATAGATCATAATTTCAAAATTGCCAGCATCTGTCACTGCGGAGCGGCCATCTTGCTTGACGTCACTATCGAAACTTTTTCAAAAAAAATTCGTGTGTCTAAACTGAGCCTGGCGATGTCAAACTCCAAGGAAAACAATGAAAGGGATGTGATGATGGTACGTACGTATCTAGCTAATGGCGCCCGTGGAGACGGAGAAATCGATAGTTGTCACTAAGGCTCAGTTTAGACACACGATTTTTTTTTGAAAAAGTTTCGATAGTGACGTCAAGCAAGATGGCCGCTCTGCAGTGACAGATGCTGGCAATTTTGATATTATGATGATTTTTAAAAAATGCCGCATGACCACTTATTTCGTAATGTTGGTCAGACTGAGTTGTCAGACATTTCCACTTCGGAGTTAAAATGTCTGAAAAGTCAAAGACAATAATGCTATGGACTCGACAATTTTGGTAGGTATTTTAAATTTTTTTGTTAATTTAAAACTCGAAAACCTTTATTTTCTGTGAAAACTAAAAACAATTTGGAAAATATAAAATAATTGTTAACCCCTTGAAAAGAAAAAGGAAGTAGGTAATAATTAAATTGAGTTTGTTCTTACTTTTGGATTAAAAACAATTTTTTCTACTCCCATTTGGTAATTTACTAATTACAAAACGGCTAACGCAATCACAATGCCATACATTTCTACACCCGTTGCATAATGTTACATTATGCAACCGGTAACCGTGTTAAAATGAACATGTGCGCATGCGCATTGTCAGAATTGGAACCATTTTTTGATTTCAAATGTCAACCTTGTATGGGGGTATGAAGACCTGTCAATCCAAGATGGCCGCAAGCGATCAGCTGATTAGGCTTCATACAATATTAGTGATATTCGGTAGGTAGGAATTACCGTGGTGATGAGACTTTCAGCCCTGTTCAGATGAAAATAAATAAGTATATTTTATGTGTAGAGTCAAATAAAAATTGTTAATAGTGCTAAAATTTATCGAATTTATTTATCGGATTGCTCCAAATAAAGCTTTCCTTTTTTCAATGGAAATAAAAGGCTTGAAAGGAAAACAATACAAAAAATTTCACCGCAAAAAATAAACAAACTCAAAAAGTTACTTGGTTAATAGGTGAGTATGAGGTTGATCACCTATGCTGTACAAATTTGGTTCACCTGCCAATACAACTGCAGGGCATATGTTTATTTGAGTTTTGGTTTTGAATGTTTAAGCTTATATGCAGGATGTAAAAGCGCGACCTTATACATATGTGTCGGCTTGTGGGCATGAATTCAATATGAAACCTAAATATAATTTATTTTTACAACTTAGGTTAGATTAGATAATCGAAGGGAATGATAAATCACACGTTTTGACAAAGGTAAGGTTTTAATTACTTCAAATGGACGAGTACATTATAATGACTATTATTCACTATTTTGTTAATTCTCTCATGGTCGTAGAAAAAATATTGTATGCCACTGCACGTAATTAGTCTTTGTAACACTCGTGCTTTCTATTGTGCCATTCGGCTGCGCCTCATGGCACAAACTAGCACTCATGTTAAAAAGACTATCATTACTTGGCAGTGCCATTTTGAGGTTAAGAACCCGTAATATATTTTCACAACTAACATTGGAATATTCAGCCAGTTTGTACAACACCACGATGAATTTTAAATTATCTGTATGATTCTTTTTTTTTACCGACGCATAGTTAAACTTAACACGTAGTAAAATAATTTAATTCCTACATTATTTTAATTCCATTCGATGTTTGAATAAACCGCAACAGCTAAATGCCATTAGAAGAAAAAAATTCTGTTTTGTTCAACAAATATTTTGTTCAAATGTGTGTGGAGACGGAAAACCGATAGTTGCCGCTAAAAATCGCTGTCGACGTCACTATCGAAACTTTTTCTAAAAAATTTCGTGTGTCTAAACTGAGCCTAAAATCGGTCACTGACGTCACTATCGATAATTATTAAAAAAAATATTCGTGTGTGAAAACTGAAAACTGAGCGTTATTTAAATCTTCTTCTTCTTCTTCAGCCTGTATTGATCGTCCACTCCTGGACGTAGGCCTCCTCTCGCATTTTCCATTCGTTTCTATCCTGAGCGATCCGCATCCAGGCAAGTCCTGCACTTCTCTGAACATCGTCACGCCAACGCAACTGTGGGCGCCAAACTCCACGATTTGCCGTCCTTGGGCACCAGCACAGCAGTCGCTTTGTCCACTTTTCATCTAGATCGCGAGCGACATGTCCCGCCCATCGCCATGGGCGGGACATGGCGATGGGTGGGACAACTTATTTAAATGGCATCATATTATCAAAATTTCCAACATATTCTGTCACTGCGGAGCGGCCATCTTGCTCTCCCAGATAGCATTTTAAACTTGTATCTGACTTGCAACAAGTTTGATGTGTCAAAAGTGAAGGCTTGCTGCAAGTTCACCATGGCAAGTATATACACTTGTGGCAAGTTTTAATCAAACTTTCTAGTTTCCCAGCAACAAGCTTGCAGAAACTTTGTCATAACAAAGTTCCCGTAAGGTTGTCATGACAAACTTGCAAAATGTTTGCTTCTGCAAATTATATACATTTTTTGATATTATTATAATATTTAAAAAAACAAAATTAGAATAAAAAGATGAAATATTATTATTTTATTTCATTTACAGTTTGCTTATAGTAGTAACAAAGTTTTATAATAGTCACATCATCATCATCACTGGCACGACCTCCCTCAGCAACCGCTGCCAGCGCTGTCTATCCAACGTCTTCCTCCTCCAGTCCCACATTCCCACTGCACGGCTATCCGCCACCACTCCATCCAGCCATCTTGAACGTGGTCTTCTCACTGTCCGCCGTCCGATTGTGATGAATATAAATTGGGCTGCTGAACCATATTTTCAATTATTGCGTCATCTACAAATAATTGAAAATATTCCAGTGACGTTAAAATTTTAATGGATTGTAAAAAACTGGCAGTACACGTTGTGTCGGGGATATCCAAGTCACGGTGTCGCCAGCGTACTTCTGTCCACAACGAATGGGCCTGATGTTGTCCATCACCTTCCACCGCATTTGCTTCTTCCTCCTGGTCAACATCACTAGGTGCCTGAAAAGAAATAAATAGTTACGTTTATAATATCATCCACAAATAAAATAGAAATTGGAACCATAGAAAACCTATTTTAGAGGACTTCAGTCAATGTCAATGCAGTACAATCTGTGATTAATTAAAAGATACTAGTTTAAAGGTACCGATTTATAGCTAATTTGTTGAGATATATTTTGAATAAAATGAGGATTTTTTAATAGATAAATAAAAATAAAAAATACTAACGTTTATTTCAATGGGCATCCCAATTATCTGGCTCAACTCGTCTGCAGCCATCTCCTGGTCACCGTTTTCGATCCTTGGCTCCCACCAGGTTGTAATTTCGTCATCTTCATCTTCAAGTTCTACATCTGATGCATTTCCATTCAAACACATATTAATCTCTCGAATAGAGTAAGACATCTGAAAAAATAAAATAGTAAGGCTGTTAAAAATGCCCTCAAAATCCTGTGTACAGTGGGTTGCCATATTAATAGGGACACTTCAAATATTTCATATTTTTTGTGTTTACACTGCTATTACTTCTAAATAACGGTCATGTGATGGCCAAATCTTTTTTATTTTTACTACTGGTAGCACTACTGAATCATTTAAAACGTAGTAACACGTGCAAAGTGTCACACCTTTAAAAAATGTAAGGTTGATCCCATGCGGTCATCATTTTTGTGAAAACGAGCGATCGAGAGCGTCATAAGTAAACATACATTACAATTAATTTAGTGAATTTTAGCAGCATTTTTATACGAAAACTTAAGTAAATGTTAACTATGTATTAGATTAACTTAGTTTTTTGATCATTACTAATTAAAATTAAGAGTTCTCCAAGGTTGACTAAAAAAATAGTGTTTTTTCAGTATGGACCCGACTCCTAGAAAATATGAGGAAGTAATTTTTTTTTTTTACACTGAACATTTTTTAGGCGATATAAAAGACATTGTGGGTGTTTTGAAGCGTTTTTAAAACAAAATTTAGAAAAAAACCATCAAAATCTTGCATGAGGTTGGAAAAAGTAGCAAAAAACGAGTCCCCACACGCGTACTGACCAACAAATCAGAGATACCTGTCTCCAAAATCAAAAAAAAAGTGTCTCTCGTCTCACCTTGATAATCAAGGAAGAAAATCTTGAAATATCTTAGAAGACAGTCCAGAGGAGGCTGGCTGAGAAGAGACTCATTGGTCATGGTCGTGCTGCGAAAACTCACCTTTTGGTAGCCATGAAGAAAAAGTGATAGCAATGGACCAAAGCACATCACCACATGACTACAAATGAGAGCAGAAGTTAGGTGATTGATATTTTAATGGGCTTACACCCATTAAAAAATCCTAACGCGCGATTATCTCTTTTATGGATTTGCTTCTCTGATGAAGCCATTTTTCAAATTTTGGTTAAAAATTCATCATCCGTTCGATGGCACCTGGGAGAGAAATTCCATAAGGAGTGCCCTTTAAAGACAATCAAACAGATTACCAGTATCATGATTGTGATCAATCATCGCTTCCAAGTGGATGGGTCACTTCCACATCAAGCAATGGACCATGAAGCAGGATCAGTACAGACAAATACTGAAAAATTGACTGCTACCTGAAGTCGGAGAATGGTTCCCTGATGGCCAAGAGTACATATTTATGCATACTTCCGCATTATACCATAAAACCAGTAGTGCCACTGTATTTCTGGCTGAAAAAAATCTGCAGGTTTTACCTTGGCCAGGGGATTCTCTGACATGAACCCAATCGAAACCCTGTGGGAGCTCACAAAGAGGGAGACTGCCCAGAAGATGATCACAACCAAGCAGCAGCTCATCAAAACCCTCACTCAGGGGTGGTATCATACCCCTGAGATAAAATCCAGTGCACAAAAATTGCATTGAAAGCATGCCACGACTCATATAAGCCATCAACGCAGCTTAAGGCAATGTCACAAAATATCGATTTTTTCATCAAAAATGTTTAAATATGATAAAGCATTAAAAATAAATGACAATTAACAAGAAATGCGGTGTCAAAATGTTTCTAATAAAGTGTTTTTGTCATTAAATAACAAAAACATCACAATTTATAATAAAAATATATGTTTTCTGAATACCAAAGTAAGATAAATACGTTTTTCACAAGTGTCCCTATTAATATGGCAACCCACTGTATGTTCAAACCATTATTTTGTATACAAAAAAAAGTACTAAAAAACATAGAACTTGCTACAAATTATATACTGTTAAATAGTTTATGAACTAAGGAACACGCTAAAAATGATTTTTTTTCAATTTAATGTATAATTACCTTGAAAATTGACGATTTCGAGGGGAAGAATTGTCAGAGTTGAAACGCAAGCCGGCTTGACAGTTGACAGCCGTTATGGCGGTTAAAATGCACTATGCAGGCAGGAAACATAAAGAAAAAATATAATGCTGTGAGCACAACGTTGCAGCAATATTGCAACAAACTTATTTTGTCATATTTGACATGACAATATAAATTTAAGTACAAATCAAACTTGCAGCAAACTGACCTGCTATCTGGGCTACGTCCTATCGATACTTATTCAGGAAATATTTTTGTGTCTTGTGTGGAAACTGAGCCTAAAACGGATTTCAAGGAAAAATGTCATTGTAGACACGATTTTGGTACCTACTCCAAAAACAATATCGATGTATTTATATTTTTAATATCGAAGTAACGACATTTACAAAAAAATATCGGTACGTGCTTTTGTCTATCGATAATCGATATATCGCGTGCTGTGATCACGTGATATCGCCCATCCCTAAAAAGATCGATTGTAAAATGGATTCCTGTGAATGGATTGTAACCTGTGTTTCGGTGAAGAAGTGGTGAAGAATCAATGCAATTTCATTATGATGGATTGTAATAATATTAAGCCAGAGGCAGATGGGGAATGGTATGATTTGTCTCTTGGTGCCGCAGAAATAAAGTCAGAATACGGACTAGAAATTGCTGGAAATATCATCA
Organism: Agapetus fuscipes; assembly: GCA_951799405.1. NCBI lineage: Eukaryota > Metazoa > Arthropoda > Insecta > Trichoptera > Glossosomatidae > Agapetus > Agapetus fuscipes. The sequence continues at coordinate 8,440,146 of OX637345.1, forward strand.
AGCAGGAGGCTGAGATGTGCGAGGAGGAAGAGTGGGGAGCAGGTGTTCATCATCAGCACCATCATCAGCGTCACCACCAGCTGGCTTCTGGCATGAAACTGCAGGAAAATGATAATATGAAAGTAAATAAGTGGGGAGTGCATGTTGACTTAGCTGCAGTAGAGGAAGAGCCGGAATACGGAATAGACATCGTAGAGAGTGACATCAAGCAGGAGCTCCTAGACAGAGTGAAGCAAGAGTCTTCATGCTGTGGGGACGCAGGTGCTGGTGTAGGGGTGAGGCTGCACACTCTACCCACAACACAACAAGGTGAGGATGCTTGTATTAAACTTAAAAGTTTATCAATCTGTTACGTAAGGTCTGCAGTTATGGTCCGTTGTGTATTAACCCGGCGTCATTAGGGCTGGGTCTGTGAGACCCGTCACATTTTATTTCGCTTCTAGTTCTATAATCTATAATCTAAGCTGCAAGGATATGTAAGCATTTAAGGCTCATATGAAATGCATGCCCACAGACAGGCACATGTAGGTTCGCGCCTACACATTCTGCATGTGTGCATACAAATAATGAAAACCTCACATGGACATAAACCTTGCAACTCCTGCCGCCGTTCCCTGAACCGGGGTGGCATTGGCAAAAGTGAACCGATTTTTACAGCACGGGTGGTCAGCCTCGTACCAACCTATCAGTCAAGGAGAGTTCGGTTACTTTATATGCGATATTGCCGTTCTTCTCAATAGCTGGAGCTGTTGAGTTACTCTATGTGTTGCAGGTAACAAGTTAGTCTTATATTATTTAGATTTTGGGCAGTAACTTTGTGAAAGCACATTTTAATTAATTAAAATACTTTTTTAACTTTGTTACAATTCACTTGAGTTTTATTTTTTTAAAAACACAACCAGTTTCGGGAGAAGCAGTACCTCCCATCTTCAGGTGTAAATATCAACTAACATAAAATACAAAATTACCAAATTAAGCAAGGATTTAATTTGTAGTACTGGTGGGGGTAAGTGGGGGGCGGGGCTTAATTGGAAACAAAGAAAGTAATGGCGAAGTGTTAGGAAAGAGGATATTATTTAAGAGGTTATTTTCAGAATTAATATTTTTTTGGATTTCTAGATTTTCATTCCTTTCACACTCACTTCTTCTCACTTTCACACTCACCATTCCTTTCACACTCACACATTAAAACTCTTTCATCCCATCCCCTACAAAGGTAAAATTATGAACAATTTTGAAAATCTAGAAATCCAAAAAAATATTAATTCTGAAAATAACCTCTTAAATAATATCCTCTTTCCTAACACTTCGCCATTACTTTCTTTGTTTCCAATTAAGCCCCGCCCCCCACTTACCCCCACCAGTACTACAAATTAAATCCTTGCTTAATTTGGTAATTTTGTATTTTATGTTAGTTGATATTTACACCTGAAGATGGGAGGTACTGCTTCTCCCGAAACTGGTTGTGTTTTTTAAAAAATAAAACTCAAGTGAATTGTAACAAAGTTAAAAAAGTATTTTATTTAAGTTAGTCTTACGTTAGCCGCAGTGAGAGTTACAGGGACACAAAGTTGAAAAAGGTCTGTGAGACCCATCCCCGCAGTTGGTGTAACAATTTTTTTGCAGTTATTATTTTACTGATTGTCCGTGTTTTTATCATTTTTTACTTCTTTTTTGTTATTGTTTACAATTTAAGTTGTTGATACATAGTTTGATCTATTTTATTTGTGGTTTTTGTAGGTAATTAGTAAGTGGACCCAGAAGGGGCCGAACGGCAGTGTTTTTTTTTCAATTTTCCAATAATGTGAGTCTGATTCTGCATTGTCAGACCAGGAGACTTCTGATGAAGAAGATTACTTGAGTGAGCGTAGACACAGACCTAGGGACACAGAGCGAGATATCACAGAGTCTGATGATGATGACATTCCACTGTCTGCAACTTGTCTTGCAACAAACATATTTGTTTAGAACAGAGGTGCCCAAACGGTCGATCGCAAAAGGTTTAAAAGTCGATCGCCGAGGATATCGAAAAATTTCAGTGATCGATTTTAAAACTGTAGTTTTTTGTAGAGATGCAACGAATACTGATTTCGCCGAATACCTAATACCTAATAATCCGTCGCCGAATATTAGGCCAAGAGCATTATTAGTAGAGTAAGATATTGTGACTTTGAAGATAACGACAAGTACTTGGTCGCCACTTTTCTTGACCCGAGGTTCAAATCTACTTTCTTGGGAACTGTTCAGACAGAGAGAGCTAGACAAAAAATGATTTTGGATAATTTGAAGCAAAGTTGTGATGAGTCTAGTAGTTGCGAAAGCGATGATGATTTGGCGCCACCTAGTAAGAGACGTAACACTGATCAGAATGCAAGTGCAACTACGCTAGAAGAAATCCATGACAATTTCTGGGAATGCTTCGATGAAGTCGCTACAGCCAATATGGCAACTGAGGGGATGGAAAAAAGTGATATCGCTGGCGAGATTGACTTTTTTTTTTTTTTTTAAGGAATCCTGTGCGGGAGGCTCCCCAATTCTTGAGAGTCTTGGGGGTCTATGTCACCCTGGAAGGGTGCCGCAGAGGTGTTGCTTGAGTTCTTGGTTCTGTCGTGAGGCGCTGCAAGGAAGTGGTGATTGATGTTGGTTTTGAATAAAACCGGATTAAATTGGGAAGGGAACACAGATACTGGTAGACCATTCCATAAACGGGCAGTTTGGCAAAGGAATGAGTCATGAAAACGCCAAGTTCTCATAGTTTTGAGATCGACTGCAAAGGGATGAATGAGAGTCGTACTACGAGTTTCCCTTTCTGAAATGAGAGGGGGAGGGATTAATGAATGGAGCTCATTGAACAAGCTCCGTGGTAATATCGATAAAAAAGACTGAGCATTCCAACCTTTCTTCTGTGCTGGAGCGGCTGCAGATCGGATGTAAGAGAAGGATCATTGATCAACCTCACTGCCCTCCTTTGCACAGAATCAAGTTGGTCACTCAACTTCTTGGACATACCACACCAGAGATGGCTGCCATACTCGATAATGGGGCGGATTTGGGATTTATACAGAGTCAATAACTGGGCTGAAGTAAAAAACCTACGGGCTCTGTATAATATGCCGAGTCGCCGGAAAGCGGAAGTTGTGCGAGACTCAATAGCATCATGGTATTTTAACTCTGATGACAGAGAAACACCAAGAAGATTTAAGTGTTCATAGTTAGAGAGGGAGACATTGTCGAAAGTTGGGAGATAGTTGTTTGGAATCCTCTTTAAGGATATCAGACATGCTTGAGTCTTTTTGATGTTGAACTCTACAAGGTTGTCAGTGCCCCAACGGCTGACAGCCCTGAGATCTGTATTGATCTTTGAAGCTAATGATTCACGAGCAATAGATATTGCTGAACTATTTGGGGGCTTTGTAAAAGAGAAACCGTCATGAATTGTACTGTCATCGGCATAGCAGTGGATAGGAGCACAGGATAGTAAATCATTGATGTGCATAAGAAAAAGTGTCGGAGACAAGACAGATCCCTGGGGGACACCGGAATTAATTGGTAGCAGAGCTGATTTACTACCATCGATGACTGTTTGGATAGATCTGTCTTTAAGAAAGCTGGAAATCCATTCTATGAGGAGGAGGGGAAGTCCAAATGATGACAATTTGTTAAGGAGGCTGGAGTGCCAAACTCTATCCAAAGCTTTGGAAATATCAAGAGCAACAGCTTGTGTTTCACCCATAAGATCAAGGCGTTGGCCCCAGACGTGTGTGACATAAGTGAGAAGGTCACCGCTGGAGCGGTTACGGCGAAAACCGTATTGGTGGTCGCTAAGCAGTTTATGGGTTTCCAGATATTCCATAAGCTTATAATGATGCTCTCTAGATTGAACGAAGCTTTGAAAGGTAATAATTTGAAGTTGAATGCAAGAAAGACGAAAGTTTTGATTTTTGAAAGAGATGATGAAAATATGAATTATGAATTTAAAATTAATGGAATGAATGTTGATGTTGTAAATGAGTTTGTATATTTGGGAAGTAAGTTTGAAAAAGATGGAAGAATGGCCGGTGAATTTGAAAGAAGAATAATGAAAGGCAGGTGTGTACTGGGTGCGACCGCTTGCATCGCCAGGAACCAAAATCTCTCAAAAAATGTTAGATTGGCGGTGCACGGTGGTATACTAGTGCCAACCTTGATGTATGGAAGTGAAGCCTGGACGGTGAGTGAAAGGGAAATTAGTAAAGTCCATACAGTAGAAATGGACTATCTAAGAAGTATGATTGGGAAAAAACGAAGTGACAGGGTGAGGAATGATTTTGTAAGAGAAGAATGTGGTGTAAGGGAAAGTGTGAAAGTGAAGATTAAAAGAAGTATGTTAAGATGGTTCGGGCATTTGGAGAGAATGAGTGATGAAAGATTGACGAAGAAAGTATTTGTTGCTAGAATAGATGGATGTCGTGGTAGAGGAAGACCGAGAAAAGTATGGAAGGATCAAATCTCTGAAATAGCGAATGAATGGGATATCCAGAGTCATAATAAAAGGAGGACTTGTATGAAAAAGGTTATGACTCTGGATGAAATGAAAGAAGTATGCAAGGACAGGAAGAAGTGGCGGCTAATCTGCAATGTTGATTTCTAATGTTGGTGTATTCATTTGCTACATTTTTTGCATACATTTTTTGCAGAAAATTTAATTTAGTAATGCTAGAGATCAACAATTTTATACAGATTTGACATTTTTGGGATTTAAAAATTGTGTGCCAACCCCCCCACCCGTCAACAGAATTTTTATGGACAAAATGAACTTCTTAAATTGCGTGCCTACCCCCCCCCCCCCCCCCCCCCCCCAGTCAACAGAAATAACAAAAACAAATGGACACCCCTGGGCTAATAAATCTAATCTAATCTAAGCTGCAAAGATATATATCATTTAAGATTCACATTAAATGCATTCCCACAAGCAGACATGTATAATTTCGCGCTAACACATGCCGCATGTGGACCTGCAATATAAAAACCCAATCTCAAATGAACATAAGCCCTGCAACTCTTGCCGTCCTTCCCTGAAACAGGGGTGACATTGGCAAAGTGAACCAATTTTTTTACAGTATGGGTGGTCAGCCGCATACCAACCTATAAGTCAAGGAACAAACATCACAAATTACATTTTTAGAATTAATAAACAATAATATAATATAAACATGGACATGGACATCAAAAAAAACTAAAACATAAAACAAATTTCACTTTAATAAACCCTAGCCGCCATTTCTTTCTATCCTTACATACTTCTTTCATTTCCTCCAGAGTCATAACCTTCTTCATACAAGCTCTTCTTTGATTATGACTGGATATTCCATTCATTCGCAATTTTGGATATTTGGTCCATCCATACCTTTCTCGGTCTTCCTCTACCACGACATCCATCTATTCTACCAACATATACTTTCTTCGTCAGTCTTTCCACATTCATTCTCTCCATATGCCCAAACCATCTTAACAAACTTCTTTTAATCTTCACTTTCACACTTTCTCTTGCACCACATTCTTCTCTTACAAAATCATTCCTCACCCTGTCACTCCGTTTTTTCCCAATCATACTTCTTAGAAAGTCCATTTCAACAGTATGGACTTTACTAATTTCACTTTCATTCACCGTCCAGGCTTCACTTCCATACATCAAGGTGGGTATAAGTATTTGGTTCAGCCGCACCGTCAGATCCCTACAAATTTTGGAGACCGTGCTTTCTGTGTTGCGGGTCCGGTGGAGTGGAACAGACTGCCACCCAGAGTGAAGAACTCCAAATCTATGGGCATATTTCGCGGAGCTCTCAAGACGCACCTTTTCAAAAAGTCTTATCCGTGATCGGAGAGGGCCCTTGAGGTGTGACACACACAAAAACGGCGCTCTCTTATCATGTGCAATTAAAAATAAATAAGCCTGATATATATATATATATCCCACCGTGTACCGCCAGTCAAGCATCTTTAGATATGCTTTGATTTTTGGCGATACAAGCGGTAGCACCCAGTACACACCTGCCTTTCATTATTCTTCTTTCAAGTTCACCTGTCATTCTTCCATCTTTTTCAAACTTACTTCCCAAATATACAAATTCTGACATTCATTCCATTTATTTTGAACTCATAATTCATACTTTCATCATCTATAATCTATAATTGCCTGGTGAATTTCTTTATTAGTGATATTTGAATGGTTTCTGAAGTTTTTATTTTTGATATGCTTTTTTTTTGTTTCTAACCTACTGTTTAGTGTTTATATATGGGTTTATTTTTTCTTTTCTTTTCTTTTATGTTTTACCGTAATGTTTTATACTTTTTATTCTTGTAATATATATTGTTATTGTTGTTTTGTATAAACTCCCTTGATATGTACCTACTTATTTCGTAAAAGGCTAACGCCGTAAATAAAAAAATAAATAAATAAATAAAAAAATAATCTAAGTTGCAAGGATATATTCATTTAAAGCTCTCAGATGTAAGCCCACAAACCAACAAGTGTAGTTCGCGCTTACAAATGCTGAATGTGTACTTACAAATAAAATCCAAACCTCAAATGAACATAAGCCCCACAACTTTTGCCGACCTTCCCTGAAACAGGGGTAACATTGGCAAAGTGAACCATTTTTTACAGTATGGGTGGTCAGCCTCATACCAACCTATAAGTCAAGGAATTCATACCAACCTATAAGTCAAGGAATCATCATCTCTTTAAAAAATCAGTACTTTCGTCTTACCTGCATTCAATTTCAGATGGTTATCTTTCAAAGCTTCGTTCAGTCTAGAGAGCATTGTTTGTAATTCCACTGCTGAATCAGATACAAGAACTGCATCGTCAGCATACAGTAGAACACTCACTTTACTCTCTCCTATTGTTACTCCACAATCATCAAGCCTAGCATCTCAAACACACTTGTCCATGACTATGTTAAATAGCCACGGACTCATCACATATCCTTGCCTTACACCCTTAAAAACTTCAAACCATTCACTATACTCACCATCAATACAAACACATGCCATACTATTTTCATAGTTATCATGCACCGCATTTAATAGAGCCCCATTCACTCCATATGATTTCAAAACATCCCACAACATACCTCTGTCCATACGATACGATACGAAAATTGATAGTAATTTTCTTAGTAGTAAAAAGGTTAATATAAAATACTAGGCTACAATTCTTAAAATTCAATAAATCTAATCTAATCTAAGCTGCAAAGATATATATCATTTAAGATTTATATTAAATGCATTCCCACAAGCAGATATGTATAATTTCACGCTAACACATACCGCATGTGGACCTACAATATAAAAACCCAATCTCAAATGAACATAAGCCTTGCAACTTTGCCGTCCTTCCCTGAGACAGGGGTGACACTGGCAAAGTGAACCAATTTTTACAGTATGGGTGGTCAGCCGCATAACAACCTATAAGTCAAGGAACAGAATAAACACCCATAATAATCAATTTATGTCTTTTCCAAAATATTAATAATACTTAATTACAAAGAGATCACCTCCACATAATACCAACTAAATATTTTGTTATGAAAATTTAACATAACCTTATTAAGTCATGTGCAGTCCGCTTTACAATGTATTTTCATATAGATTGCCCTTTTCTTAGCTTTAAAAAATAGGAAAGCTACAGGAGAATGATGATTTTTAATGTTATATTTACAGATGACTTTTGTGAGAGGGATCCAGTCCAGGTGGATCATGTGTGCCATGCCTGCAGCTACAAGGTCAATCAAAAGAAACTCTTGAAGATCCATCAGTTGTTCAGTTGCTGCGAGCTGGAGCACACATCTGAATGTGTTACCGTCCCGGGGACAAGCAAGAGCCACCATCACAGACACACAACCTCAAGGAGCGGGCCAGCCACCTCAACAGATCAACAACTAATAAACACTCAGGCAAAGGGGCGAAGTGGGTTCATCAACACAAATAAGGGCAAAAACAATTCAGTGCGATCATCTTTGAAAAGCCTTAAATTTGCACAAGCCAATCCTAAACTATTTGCCTGTGACCAATGTGATTACAAATCACGAAAAGCATCTGATTTGAAATCTCATAAAATGACTCATACTGGATGTAAACCATTTGCTTGTGATCAGTGTGATTACAGGTCATCGTATTCTAAGACTTTAAGAAAACATCATTTAACACATACTAGTGATAAACCATTTGATGGTGATAAGTGTGATTACAAATCAAGGCGTTTGTCTGCTTTACGAAGCCATAAAATTAGACACACTGATGAGAAACCATTTTCTTGTGATCAGTGTGATTACAAATCAAGGCGATTGTCTGCTTTACGAAGCCACAAAATTAGACACACTGGTGAAAAACCATTTTCTTGTGATCAGTGTGATCACAAAACTAGATTATTGCCAAATTTGAAAATTCACAAATTATCACACACCCATGATAAATCATTTGCATGTGACCAGTGTAATTACAAATCAACTCTAGCGTATCGTTTAAAAAGGCATAAAATGATACACGCAGAACAAAAACCATTTGCTTGCGAGCAGTGCAAATTCAAATCTAAGTATGCATCAGCTTTGAGAGGCCATAAACAGACACATTCTGAATATAAGCCATTTGCTTGTGATCAGTGTGATTACAAATCAAGGCGATTGTCTACTTTACGAAGCCATAAAATTAGACACACTGGTGAAAAACCATTTTCTTGTGATCAGTGTGATCACAAAACTAGATTATTGTCAAATTTGAAAATCCACAAATTATCACACACCCATGATAAATCATTTGCATGTGACCAGTGTAATTACAAATCAACTCTAGCGTATCTTTTAAAAAGGCATAAAAGGATACACGCAGAACAACAAAAACCATTTGCATGTGACCAGTGTAATTACAAATCAACTTTAGCGTATCTTTTAAAAAGGCATAAAATGATACACGCAGAACAAAAACCATTTGCTTGCGAGCAGTGCAAATTCAAATCTAAGCATGCATCAGCTTTGAGACGCCATAAACTGACACATTCTGAATATAAGCCATTTGCTTGTGATCAGTGTGATTACAAAACTATTACTAAAGGAATCTTAAAATTACATAAAACGGTACACACGGGACATAAACCATTTGCTTGTGATCAGTGCAGTTACAAAGCAAGAGTTTTGGCGACTTTAAAATCCCATAAATTAACACACACTCAATACAAACCATTTGCTTGTGACCAGTGTGATTACAAATCAATACAAAGGTGTGCTTTAAAATCACATAAAAGGACTCACACCGGACTTAAACCATTTGCTTGTGACCAGTGTGATTACAAATCAACACAAAGCGGTGCTTTGAGAACACATAAAATGACTCACACTGGACTTAAACCATTTGCTTGTGATCAATGCAATTACAAAGCAAGGCATTTGATAACTTTGAAAAAACACAAATCAACACACACTCAAGATAAACACAAGCGTCAACTATAAAAAGGCATAAAATGTTACACTCCAGAGGTAGTCAATCAAGAGATCTCAATAAACATAAACTTAATAGATTAAAATAAAAAAATACTTAGTTTTAATTTATACGAGTTTTATTTGTAATAAATATTTGATAAAAAAAATTACCTAAATAATTTTTAGAATATTTAAATTTTAAAAATAATAATGTATGTAAGAAAATGTATGTAAAATAAAGGATATAAGAAACTGATGCCCGTTTTCACCAACTCCTTCTAAACCGACACCTAGCTAAAAGTATTTAAATATAAGAGACTCTTAAACGGGTACCTACCTAACGTACGTTGAGTTTCACGAGTGAAACTGTCACTTAAAAATCGGCCACCTAGCTAGGAGCCTGTTTAGCAAACAACTAGTGTGGGTAAAAATCGATCTTTTGTCACACGAAATGTATTTTTTCTACTCCCATTTGGTAATTTACTAATTACAAAACGGCTAACGCAATCACAATGACATACATTTCTACACCCGTTGCGTAATGTTACATTACGCAACCGGTAACCGTGTTGAAATGAGAATATGCGCATGCGCAATGAGAGTTTTAGTAGGTACATGCGCGGTTGTGCAAATGTATGATTTCATAGAGGTAAAAAACCCTTAGAAGTTATTGCGCATACCTATTCTAGTAATCATACATTTTTCCTTACGAGAAAATAAATATAACATTGATTTTTACTTCTACTATCTGCAATAATTGTAAATAATAACTTCAATTATAATAATAATAATATGGGTTTATTCCAGCTTAGTCATGTGGAGGGTGCAATACATGACCAGCCATAAAAAAAATAATACATCAATAGAAAAAGTACATAGAAAATTACAAAAATGTAGAAACATGAAAATATGTGATGAAATATTTGAGAATATATAGTTAAACAGTGAAAGAAAAGAGAAATACATGGTCATTGTACATTAGAATATCAGGAACATATTAAACAGGGAAAAAAGTCTAAGTAAGCTTTAAGTTCCTTGCCCAATGACGCCATATGCCCAACTCCCATTTCAGGCCTCTGATTGCTACGATCAGAGAGTTTTCGCTGGATTCAATTCTGTCTCTGAACCCAGCCATTCGGGTTCGCAGCAACCCATTCCAGGAGGGTAGTTGTTGAGGGTAGGTAATTATATTCCGTTCATAATTCTTTGGTTCGCCATCTTTGTCCATACCCATCAATATAAAATAATTATATAGATGCAGCGTCTTAGTTGATTTGTGCGCCAAACAAAAGCACGCTTGTTTTAAGCGGGGTTTTATTAAAATCAGTTACCAGGCAACTGCCATGTTCATATCTGTTTTTGACGTAAATAACTTATACCTAATATTTTCGCTGTTTACCGATAGCTAGTTTTCGTCTTAGTTTGTCACAATCGGAAAAAACAGACGTTGTCTATCTATGTACTTTCTATTGATCGATTTACAAAGTCACGCTCCCGCGCAGGCGCCGAATGCTTTCGCCCATGCGCGTGGTTTGTATAAGTCGGCCATTTGTTAAAACTCAGATATGTCCAATTTTTAAAAGTGGTGATAAATGCTGTATAGAGAATTATCGGCCTATCGCAAAGCTTCCTATTCTGGGCAAAATATTTGAAAAGATAATAATGGACCAAATCAACCCTATTCTAAACACAATAATTATCCCTAACCAGCATGGCTTTCGTCAAAAGAAATCTGTAGACACAAATTTATTAGAATTTACTCAGGTTGTAACCAATTCCATTCATAATGGCTATCAGGTAGACACTGTTTATAGTGATTTCTCCAAGGCGTTTGACAGGATAAGTCATAATATATTGTTGAGTAAGCTCTGGCACATCGGTATAAGGGGGGATCTCTTAAGGTGGTTTGTATCCTATCTTAAAAATAGATCCCAAGCTGTGGCACTTCACGGCTATGAGTCAGTATATAGATGTATCTACTCTGGTGTACCTCAGGGATCCCACCTGGGGCCTCTTTTATTTACTGTTTACATTAATGATATTATTCACTCAATAAAGTACTCCAATATTCTGTTGTTTGCCGACGATGCTAAAATATTTAAACAAATTAATACCATTGAGGATTGTATAGAATTGCAGTCTGATCTTAACTCGATTCTTTCTTACTCTAATGCCAACCAATTATATCTTAATATTGACAAATGTAATGTCATTACTTACACAAGAAATCGTAGTAAAATACTTTTTGACTACAGTTTTGGTGTTGATGGCCTCACAAGAAAATTAGTGGTCAATGATTTGGGTGTATTGTTGGACGAGAAACTGAGTTTTATCAACCATTATGAGCATATTACTGAAAGAGCGATGAAGACGTTATATTTTATTGTTAGGAATACTAAACTTTTCAGGAATCCCCAAGTATTGCCCTTCTTGTTCAATTCATATATTAGAAGTGTACTTGAGTTTTGTTCAACTGTTTGGAACCCCAATTATGTTGTCCATATTAATGCTATTGAAATGGTCCAAAAAAAACTTATCAAGCAACTGAACTTTCGCAATAGACAACATTTCAATAGTTATTCCCAAGCATTGGAGCATTATGGTATACGATCTTTGGAGGCAAGGAGAAATATGCTTGACATCAGCTTCATATATAAGATAGTTAATAACAAAATCGATAGTGCACCTCTCACAAGCCTCCTTCCATTTCATTGTCCAATCAGAACTCATCGAGACAAATCCTTATTTTATGTGGGTGCAGCCAGGACAAATTATAAGCAAAATTCTTTTATAAGTAGAGCCTGCGTTGCAGTAAATAGTGTCCAACGGACTGATCCTAAGTTAGACATTTTCTTTCTGTCTGCACAGTTATTGAAAAAGAGGATTTTGAATCTTGCAGGATTTGAATTTCATTTTTGAATCTCATTTCTAATTTTTTTTAATCATTCCCAATTCCTATTTTGTTTTTATTGCTTATTAATCATCATTGACGTGTTTGGTGTGCGCATTGTATTTCTACTCCCTTCCCTTTCTCCTGACCTTGCTTTCCTTATCCCATCATGAGGACGAGATTTATTTTTTATTTTTATTTTTATTCTGTTTTGATTTATGTATTTGTTTGTTCTTGGTTTTGGATGCTGCTTCTTTTTTGTTTTTCTTTACTTTTTATTTATTTACCTCGCATGATTTGTAATTTAAAATATCAATCGTAGAATACAGTAATAGGCGATATGAATTGTAAAAAATATCTTATTTATGTACAAAATTCTATTCAATGCTGTTGTATTCTTGTTAAGTAATTTATTTCCCGTAAATAATTCAGTACAAAAGTTAATACAGCCATATGTGGTAAAATATATCACCAACTAGGGGCGTTGCCCCTGGCTGCTACGCAGCCCAACCCCTTAACATTTGGTGAATGTGTATATTGCGCATAGTTTCCTCGCGTTAAAATTCGGAAAACATGTAAAATAAAAACATGCAGCCTTTGTAAAAGAAAATCGACCACCCATAGTTTAAAAAATGGTTCACTTTGCAGATTTCAGCTGTGTTTCAGGGAAGATTGGCAAGAGTTGCAGGGCTTATATTGATTTGAGATTGGGTTTTTATGTTGTAAGTCAACATGCATTATGTGTAAGCGCGAACTTATAAATGTCTGCTTTTGGGAATGCATTTAATATGAATCTCGATTGGTATGTATCTTTGCAACTTAGATTATAGAACTTAACAAAATAATTTCCTTGACTTATAGGTTAGTATGTGGCTGACCACCCATACTGTAAGAATGGTTTACCATGAAAATTTTATCTCTGTTTGAGGAAAAGTCGGTAAGAGTTGCAGGGCTTATGTTCATTTGAGATTAGTTTTTTATTTTGTAAGTCCACATGGGGCATTTGTAAGCGCGAACTTATACCTGTCTGCTTGTGGGAATGCATTTAATATGAATCTCAAATGGTATGTATCTTTGCAACTTAGATTATAGAACTTAACAAAATAATTTCCTTGACTTATAGGTTAGTATGTGGCTGACCACCCATACTGTAAGAATGGTTTACCATGAAAATTTTATCTCTGTTTGAGGAAAAGTCGGTCGGAGTTGCAGGGATTATGTTCATTTGAGATTAGTTTTTTATTTTGTAAGTCCACATGGGGCATTTGTAAGCGCGAACTTATACCTGTCTGCTTGTGGGAATGCATTTAATATGAATCTCAAATGGTATGTATCTTTGCAACTTAGATTATAGAACTAAACAAAATAATTTCCTTGACTAAAAGGTTAGTATGTGGCTGACCACCCATACTGTAAGCAATGGTTCACCATGCAAATTTTATCTCTGTTTGAGGAAAAGTCGGCAAGAGTTGCAGGGCTTATGTTCATTTGAGATTAGTTTTTTATTTTGTAAGTCCACTTGGGGCATTTGTAAGCGCGAACTTATACCTGTCTGCTTGTGGGAATGCATTTAATATGAATCTCAAATGGTATGTATCTTTGCAACTTAGATTATAGAACTTAACAATATAATTTCCTTGACTTATAGGTTAGTATGTGGCTGACCACCCATACTGTAAGAATGGTTTACCATGAAAATTTTATCTCTGTTTGAGGAAAAGTCGGTAAGAGTTGCAGGGCTTATGTTCATTTGAGATTAGTTTTTATTTTGTAAGTCCACATGGGGCATTTGTAAGCGCGAACTTATACCTGTCTGCTTGTGGGAATGCATTTAATATGAATCTCAAATGGTATGTATCTTTGCAACTTAGATTATAGAACTAAACAAAATAATTTCCTTGACTAAAAGGTTAGTATGTGGCTGACCACCCATACTGTAAGCAATGGTTCACCATGCAAATTTTATCTCTGTTTGATGAAAAGTCGGCAAGAGTTGCAGGGCTTATGTTCATTTGAGATTAGTTTTTTTATTTTGTAAGTCCACATTGGGCATTTGTAAGCGTGAACTTGTACCTGTCTGCGTGTGGGAATGCATTTAATATGACTCTTAAATGGTATGTATCTTTGCAACTTAGATTATGTAAAGAAATACACAAAATAATTTTCTTGACTTACAGGTTGGTATGAGGCTGACCACCCATACTTTAAAAAATGGTTTACTTTGCAAATTTCACCTTTGTTTCAGGGAAGGTTGGCAAGAGTTGCAGGGCTTATGTTCATTTGGAATGGGCTCTTATGTTGTAAGTACACATGCAGCATATGTAAGCGGGAACTTATACATATCTGCTTGTGGGAATGCATTTAATATAAATCTTAAATGATATTTACCTATCTTTGCAGCTTAGATTAGATTAGAACTTATACATGTCTGCTTGTAAGAATGCATGTAATATGAATCTCAAATGTTATATATCTTTGCAACTTAGATTACAGATTTAAATCCATTTTTATTTTGTTTTTTTTTTTTTTTTTAATTTGCATGAAATAAAAGAAAATATAAAAAAAACTTTCACGTTTTGCCGCTAGATGTCAATATAGTTCCATACATTTTCAATATGAACAAACAAATTTATTGAAAGAAGTTTTCATACATTTTTAAACACAAACGCGAAAGCTCGCAGCATTGCAGCATATATACAAAAATTAATTTGCCATATATCATGAATGTGTTTCATCTGCTGTGATGGCATTGATTTTGAAAATCGAAACTCGACGACGACGAAGGGCAATATAATAAAGGATAAAACAAATAAAATAGCCAACAGAACCGATAAACTAGTTATTATCTGTAAAATGAAGTGAAAAGTGTTATGGAACTACTTACTTCAATCTGAAACCACCGAATTGATTTTTCAAAAAACTTCAAATTGTATCCCTTTTTGAAAAGATATTGAAATGGCTTTAAAGGTAAATAATGAAGATATTTTCACCGCAACAAATAAACATGTTAATAAGCGAAGCGCACAAGAAATTATCCGTTGTAACAATGGTAAGGTTTTAATTACTAAGACATCATAATGCCTATTATTTCTTATTTTATTATTATTTTATGGTCGTAGAAAAAGTATTGTATGCCACTGCACGTAATTAGTCTTTGTAACACTCTTGCTGTCTATTGTGCCATTCGGCTGCACCTCATGGCACAAACTAGCACTCGTGTTACAAAGACTCATAACTTGGCAG